>ML848178.1:17034-33976 GCA_009831015.1 Picea engelmannii | reverse complement strand
GTAAAATGCCCCAAATTTACTAGTGTACCCATCTTACTGTGAGGTCTATTCTTGTGCACCTTCTTGTGGATACTTCATGTAATCTCTACTGCCAATTTTCCAACCCTGTATCTGAGTCTGAAGCACATGATGTGGTACTTCTCCAATTGAGTACCCCATCTACAGTTTGATTTACATAATCTTCTTCTCACGCGATGGTTATGTATAACTGGTTAATTTCCTCCAGGTCCAAGCAAGTGGGTTCTACAAACCTTTCTCCTTTTGATTGGTCTAGTGGCACAATAACTCTGTATTATCCTGACTCGAATGTCATCTTCCTTGTATTCAAAATAATTATGGCATGGTTGTCAAATGCCCAATCCAAGCCAAGAAATGTTGAATAAGGTGTTATTCCATCCACTATTTATATCACTTCAAAATCGGCTTTAGTGCGCACTCCATCCAGATCTATTGTCACACCCTTTAGCCTTCCAATTGGTAGAACCCTGTGTTGATTTTCTAGTTTCAGCTGAACAAGTGAATATCCTAATGTGGGCTCTCCCATACATTGCCATGTTTTCTTAGGTAACACATTTACTTCAGAGCCTAAATCCAGTATAATATCCCCCATGTTGAAATATCCAATGTTGGCATTTAGTATGAACTCTCTACTTGTCCTCCTCCTTGTATGCAAGTGATTAATTGTTTTCTGCTCTAGATTTCCCTCTACGTCTGTGTTACATCTTTCTAACATATTCTGTAATACTTTAACAGATGATGGATCATTTAGTAATTTAACACAGGATTACAGAAAATCCCTTATGGTACTTACTTGTCCTAGGGGATGTGCTTCATTAGTATGATCCAATGATGAAGGCATCTCATACATTGGTACGTCCTGAGTATGATGTGAAATTGATGTAGATGCAATGTCTGGCTTCAAGAATTCTTGTTTGTCTTACTTGAATAGCTCCTTTTTGTTTTGTGCATCAAAATGCTTCTGTGGTTCGACATTATTCTTCACCCATTGGTGTTGTGTTGGATCTTGTCTTACTGCGTCATCTCTTGTTTTAACTCCTCTGTGCATAACTATGTTGATATTTCTTCCATCATCCCTTGCTTCGACAGAAATCCATTGGACATTCTGATTATTTCGATTCCTCTTTTTTTGGATCTTCCCCAATAGTGTCGGACAGTCTTCTGTGTCATAATCTGATGCGTGAAAATACATACATGTCGCAGGTGGGAGTGGACATTCTCTTGCATAGTGTCCTGGTTGTTTATAGTTATAGAATACCATTGGGCCTCTGCCTCTTCCAAAGCCTCCTCTACCTTGTCCTCCACCTCTGTAGCCATCTTGATCTACTCACAGTGCGTTGTACTGAGGCACCTAATTATACTACGCGGGATTATACTGTGGTTGTGCGGTATTGTACTGCGGCTGCACAATGTTATATTGTTGTGGCGCAGTGTTATATGGGGCTGGTACTTGGTTAAATTGTGGTGCAACTTGCCCTGTCATAATTTATGTCTGCACCCTATAGGTGTCCAATGTTCTTTCCTTCATCAGCTCCATTGTCCTACAATATTTATCACCATGGCCCACTGACTTGCAAAAGTTGCAATATGAACTCTTAGGCACTATCTGGTATTTCTGCATCATTGGACAATTATATGGATCATGCCCTTGTGTCTTACATATTTCACACCATAGTCCTCCTGTCAGCAAAGGGTTTGGAAATCATGTTTCCATGTATTGCATGAACGTTGGTCACTCATTCTTGTGATGTCCTTCTGTCCTACATGTGGTACACCAAACAACTTGTCTTTTGTCCTTACCCCTATTATGGTTCAGTTGAAATGTTAAATTCTTCATATCCTCCTTGAACTCCTCTATTGTTGGATCTATATTCTGATATTGGTTCTCTTCTAGTTGTAAGGTTGCCTGCAAAGCCTCTACCTGAGTTTGAAACTTTTGTTGTCTCAAAGGGTATTTCAAGTGTGGTAGCAAGGAATTCACAAATAGATGTTTATGTTGCATATATGTCATGACATACTTCAGCTTTCCCTTCAATCGTTTGAATCTTTGGTCAATCTCCCAGAAAGATTCCCTTGGTTTCTATCTGATCTCTATCATCTCATTCATGTACTGATCCTTTATGCCAGGATTTTGGAATTCATTTATCAGTAGCTTCTTGATATCCACAATCGTTCTGGTTGTTCTTGGTGGAATGTTTGCAGCTAAGCTCATGTACCAATCCAGTGCGCGTTCTCTTAGTGTGATAGCTAACTGCGCAAGTTTTGTATCCTCATCTATGATCTGCTTTGCTTCCTAGATCTTTTCACAGATGAACAAGTGCTTCTTAGGGTCCTTTGATGCCTCTCCCTTGAACTCTGGTAACCTGATGGTGGGATCATGTCCTGCCATCCTGAATGATGAACTACTACCTCCGCGTAGTGTAGATCCTTGACTAATGCTTCCTAAACTGGCTCCCCTAGTTGTTGCTCTCTGTTTATATGTACTTCCTGCTACGTTTCTTCCACTAAAATTCAGTTGTCTAAACGGTGGTGTTCTTTCTAGTTTATTGGTCTCACATGGGTTTATGGGTTCCACACTGACACTAATATGGATAGGAGTTTTGCCTTCGGTTCCTTCCCTTGGACATCTTGTGTTAATTTCATATGTCATGCGTAGGATTTCCTGAATCTGCTCCACAACCCGGAGATCCTCTACCTCTTCTTCATCACTTGCCAAGCCTTCCCTCGTGGCTATGGTTCTCTTCTTATTGTTCATCGTGTATTGGTAGGGTGCTCCATTGCGCATTCTTCCATTTGTTGCCATGATCTGCTTGATCAGGATTGGATCCAAGGCCTCCTCCTTCTTTCCTTTATCCATCTCTTCCTCCATTTCTCTGTCTCTTGTCAGTGCTTCCCCCCTTCCCCCATGCACGCAGGGAAGTTTAGTTGTCTGATGCCATTATCATTAAACCTTTGTTATACAGTAAAATCTTGATGGAAGTATACATGGATCTGATATACTTACCTCTAGGTCCCTTTAGTAACTCTTGGTCTACTGCGTTGTAAGACTTCATAGTATCTACTACAAATTTTGTGATAAATCCTGCAACAATACTTTCTAACCAAAAATCTACTGCGCGTGTAAATTTATTGTCAACTTGTTGTAACTACGTGATCTCCACATAATTCCACTCTAGTTGTCTGATCCAATTTGTAGGGTGGTTGTCTTTCAACCTCAATATCCACTACTGCAACACGTGTGGGAAATCACAGGAAAATACTTCATGCAAATCGCTAAATACGTACTTGTCCAAATATTTGCGCGGTGTTAACTTCGGGTTTTTGTTATCTTTCTGCGCAAATTCCATCTCCTTTGTTTTCAAACAAATATAGATCTTTGCCATTGTTGGGTTCCACAGTCTAAACATCCCCTTTTATAATCTCATTCTTTTTAACGTTTCCTCACCAGATCTGACATTCTTGTCATGATTCTTCAGCGGATCTCATTCACTCAATCTCATTTTGTTCCATCCGGCAATGAAACAATTTGTTGGTTACTTCTCTCTTGGGCTGACCCAGGTTCAGATCTACCATGGTTTCCAACAAAACCCCTTTAAAACTATCGGCCCCTCTGGTAAACCAGAAGGCAGTGCAGTACACAGAGTGCACTGCACAATCTCACCCGAGATAGTTCTATTGGTGGCTGCAACGCTCAAGTTCTTACAGCCTGGGAATGAGTGGGTATCTGGGATTAAACTCTATGATCTTCATTTGTTACTTTAACACTCATCTTATATTGAATACCCTATCATTCTTATTCATGCATGTAAAATAGCAGATCTAACTAGTCATTCACGCATTTATCCAACATCTAATCATTGACAGTAAAGGAAATACACAATATTAAATCACATAACACATGATCTATCGTGGTTCACCCCTCCTGGGCTACGTCCACAAAGATTTGGTTGCTCTATTCTTTTATTATGGCGTTTCCAAAACTACAGCATCACGCGCATTACAATTCTCCATCAAACAAGTTTAGATCTACAATGAGGTGGAATAGATCACACCAGGCTCCTCAACCTATGATCTAATCCTCGAGATCTACCCTTTTTCCTCTCCCCAACTCAAAATCTTATAAAACCAATCAGATTTACAGTCCTTCTAGCCTCGAACAACACAGTAAAAACGAACAACCACTACTGAACCATATTCGAACCCTGACCTAGACTTTCTAGGTACCTACTTATACACGTTTTTGGCTTACCAGCCATTACATCTTCTTACCAAAACCCTAACCCTAGCATGGCTAGGTTTTCTTGCATGTGTGCCTTGCATGCTTATGTCTTCTGCATGCGCGTCTGTCTTGCACGTGCTCCTTTTCATGCATGCGCATTTGTCTTGCACATGTTTCTTTTCCTGCATGTGTGTCTGCCTTACACATGCTGCTTTTCCTCAAAATTGGGCTTGCGCCCAACACTTAACCAACCTCCCAGAAACAATTTTTTGTTGGGGCCAAACCAATTTTTACAACCCAATTTTATCCAGGGCCTAGGCCCTGTTGTTGGGCTTCCTCCTTTAGGAAATTTGGAAGGAGAGGAACAAAATAATTTTCAAATGCAAAAAACAAGAGGCATCAAACATCTGGTCACAGGTCCTAAAAAATATCAGAGAAAATATTCTTACAAAAAAATGGTCTGACCAAGACTCGCAATGATCTACCTCTAATTCCAACATCCTGAGCTCTTTGGGTATAAAGTGCCTAGACCAGTAATGCTCTTCCCCCTCTTCTCGGCATGTCTCCTTGTATCCCCAGGCTTGGTCCCCTCCTCTTGTTGGCTTCATCAAAACAACTTTGATGGTGCTTCCAAAGGTAATCTCGGGTTGGCTAGATCTGGAGGAGTCTTTCATTCTCATGATGGAAACATTATCATAATCTATGTGAAAGGAATACGAAACACCGCACACAACGCAACATAACTTCAATCCCTAAAAAATGGATTAACAATCGCCACCCACGACAATTATAGAAAAATTGTGGTTGAAGGAGACTCCCAAATTATCATAAGAATGCTTTGCGACATGATTCATGGATTACCAATAAGCATGGTCTCTCTAGGTTAGCGGATGGAGAGTGGCCTAGAATTCTTGTAGTCTCGTATCCCTCTCTTTGAGGTCATTAGTCCCTCCCATGTTCGTCGATCGATGGAAAAATTGGTTGATGCCTTGGCCAGTGAGGGAATCAACCAGCTCTGAAGCATTGATCAACACTGGAATTTCCAGGACACATGTTGTACAATCCTCATTGGTTGTCGATACTTTGGCATGTGTGAATCAGGGATAAGAAAAATTGAGGCCTAAGTATCTTATTTATTGTGCATTGAATGCCCCATCTACCTAGTTGGAAGAAGCATCGACGAAATGGTTTTGCAGGTCTAGCAAGTGCGAACGTGTCCGATCATCTACGTGGTGAATGGATTCATCCCCCGATGATTCATTTCTCCCTGGAAAGACACTCTTTGTAGACTCTACCTCCAGTTTGATTTTAGTTATAACATCAATGGTGAGATGGCTCCTTGTCGTGGTAACCATCGTGGCTACAGATGAGGTGGAAGATCAGTAACAAAGACTTCATGAAGTATCAGCAGTGGTTGCACTCCGAGCACTCACACTCAATGAGAAGCGTACGATGTAGCAGCTACTCAACTCCAAGATCGGCTAGTGAAGGTGGAAGAAGAGATTCATCTCGAACAAACTCCGACGCGTATGCAAGAATTTGATGAAGCCATAATCACATGGGTGTCGAATATCAAAAGGTCGCAAGGACGAGAGTAAAAATATTGGAAAACTATGGAGTTATACTGGCACATAAAAATGTTCTTGGGACAAATGATGCAGACTTGTGAGGATGTGCATAACACTATTCAGCTTCAACTGGATGAATTTCATATTCTCTTGCATGAAGTGTTGGTGTGTCTCCCCTCCTCCAGCTCAACTTCAATGGCGACAACATTCCATCCAACTAAGCCAGGAGCTCCAAATCCCCCCTAGGGTCCACAAGCTCCTCCCCTTGTTGACTAATCAGTATGAATACTCCTTTATATATTTGGTGTAACTCGCAATAGCTCTAACTATGTGTTTGCTATGAGAAGAGTTCATATCTATGTTTTTTATGGATATATAGAAAGACAATGGATAGGAAAAAACTTGTCACAAATAGTTTGGACTGATGAACTCTTCCTTTGCTTTTAATCTAGTTTCCCAAGCAACAGACCAACAACTAAGATTTTTTAATATATATATATATATATATATATATATATATATATATATATATAATTTAACGACCATATTTTGTAAATGTGATGCCAAATCCATCTTAAATGTTCAATGTCCAATCCATAGATTAAGGTGTTAAATATAAGTTTAAGGGCATATAGAAAGAAGGCATGGAGCCTATATTCATATATGAATTACATTATTTTAATTCATTTTATATTTTAATTGTTTTTAATAATAAATCGTGATAACGTTTTTTTTAATATTAAGATGGAAATTAATAACTTACAAGTTAATTACATCAATAAGTGTTGTATGATGGACTGTATGATGGTTGTTCAAAAGGTTAAATCAATCTTTTAATTTACTTTGAGTGATAGATGCTTAAAATATGTTGATGGAGAATATTCCACAGTTGTCCTTGTAGATGGATGAATGAAGATGAGAAACATGTGAAGTATGTACCCCTTATTTATATATGAATCATCATCTAAATGAGTCACATCACCTCTAAGGTCAAGGTAATCCTACCACTCGTTTCCAAATTATCACAAGCTCTAAGAAGAACTTACCTCATCTTTAGAGCCAACACCTCAGCTCTATGAATCCATCTAACTACCCATTGGAACATGGATTCCTTAGTACTCTATATTAGTACATACGATCAGATTCAAAGACACATACAATGTTCAAGTATTCCATGCATACAATCCTATATGAGATACCTTGATAATTTTACACAAGTATCCTTGGTTAGATTACCACTCCAAATTAAGAAATTACAAAGGCATGCATCATTACCCTTGACAATTTTGTACATAATGTAACTCATATTGTGGAGCATTTAATACCACGAAGACTACTTTCTTGTCTTGTGTTGCAAATATTTCATGGTTTCATTTGTCACCATTCCAAACCTCACTCGTTTCTTATGTCTTAGGGACTAGATCTCGAAAAAAAGCATTGTCAAGTATGGGGTCATCTTCGTTGTAATAGACACGCAACTTGTTTTCTACCAACAAGACTATTATAAAATGCACCTATGTTTAAAAAGCACCATGTCGACACATAAGCTAGCAAGGATCAAACTACTACAAGGGTCTGCACCCATGTATATAGTTACCTTGACCCTAAGGGTTTCTTTTCACACAACTATACATTGCAACTTTTCAAAGAACTATCATTTATGCCTAAAATATACTTACTAACTTTGTTATCCCTTCCCATACGCATCTTGTAACACCCCAATTTTAATCCTTGGGAATTGTAATGTAATTGTACATATATGTTATATAGGTTGGTGAGCCAGATAGTATGGCCAAGGGTCGGTCTATGTATATTTTGTATCAAAGTTGATAATAAAAACACATCAATGGTTGTGATGTGAAAGGGGCGATAACATTGGGGGGATATGATTCCACAAGAGAGAATCGACTTACTCCATTGGTCGATTAGATCGACTACCTAGTCGATTGCTCTTTATTCAATTGGATAGTCAATTGTTCTTGCAATCAATTGGATCAACTGCTTATTCGATTGCTCTTGCAGTTGACTGAAATATTGTCGTGGTTGACCAAAGCTTAAATTCATATTATTATTTTATTATAATTTCCATGTGAGAGGGGCTTAAGGGGGCCTAGAGGGGCCAAAGTCTAAAATATATCATTTTATTTTATTTTAAACCAAACTCCTCTTACCTTAAAGTATGCCAAATGAAAAAGCATTATGGGAATGTGTGCTAAGGAGCTAGGTGGAGTTCCTTGGGTGCCAAGTGGCAAGTTCATAACATGCATACTAATTTCCTGGATTTAGGGAATCCAACTAGGATTCTACCTATTCATGTTTTGACTTTGTTCACTCACTAGTCATGCATGGAGTTCACCATTAACGTGTACAGAACCAACACCAGTTAACCTACAAACTAAAGGATTGAAGGGAAATCCTTGTTGGTAAATTAGACTGGTATGTCTATGATAAAAGGTTGGGATGCATGTTATGTAAATCTGATATGTAAATCTGATATGTAAATGCCTATAGGCATGAGCATGAGATTATTGTGACTCAAACTCCACAAAACATTGGTGTAATACCCATGTTTCCTCCAACTTGTAATTAATCATTAATTATGATCACCATGTTATGGCATGTGAACAATGTAAATGTATTATTGTTTAGATTTCCAATAACTGATTGTGGGGGTGAAGCCTTGAAGTACTGTCCATGATATCACTAGAGGAAAGAGTGAGGAAATTGTAGAGAGGGTTCATTATGTCAAAATGACCCAAATTCTCTTTGTTGAAATAATAAGCCTAATCATGATCCCAAGGAAAAATCAGTTAATGAGAAAAGGACTAGTGGCTGAACAATCAACTACCCCAATGAATGGAAGCATGGAGGGTTTGGCTGAGGAGACAAAAAATTGTCAGCACGAAGTACCACAGAGTGCAGTTTCCTGCAGGCCCAGATTGACCCAAGTTCCTTCTAACAGAAGGAAGAGGACATGTTCAAAACCTTCATGGGGAGGAAAAAGGCGTGCAAGAATACACATGAAAGAAGACAAGAAGGAGACTATGCCCACAAGGGGGTGTGTGACCTGGATATGCAGAGAGAAAAGAGGAGAATGTGTGAGGCTCTAGGGTTCTGAAGAAGAATTGAAGGATTAAGTTGTTCTGGTTAAAAGGAGAGAAAAAGAGAAAGGATCTCTAAGAGTTTGCAGAAAACATGACCCGAGCAGAAGGTCGTGATCTTGATGCTGAGGGAGCATCTGATAAACCTCATAGAGGCTGTGACAAAGAAAGGATCTCTGAGAAATTGGAAAAGTTCCCTAGTGATATCATGGCTTGGCATGGGGGTGGTCAGAGCACTAAGAATGAATGCCTCTGAGCCTATGGTTGGGTGGAAATGTGAACACCTACAGTCATTTGGTCGGTGATCGACTGTAATAGATAAGTATTTCACCCTGTGTACTAGAATTGAAATGAGTGGTTGGATGTCTTTGTCTATGAATAAAATTTGCATTGCATGATTAATATTAGTAATGCTTATTATTCTTGTGTGAACCCCTACATTTGAATGGTTTTTTTTTGCCTTTGCTTAGCAGCAAGAGAACTATTAGACATGGGCCTTCAAATGAAATTAGGAATAAGATTATGGTTTTTGTGTTGGTTGGAAAATCCTTAGAGGAATTTTCCCAAGGATTGATTTTGTAATGTAAGAGTCTTGGCATACATCGTTGGAATGCTTCAATCCCGTTGATCCCTCGAAAATCCCTTTCCCTATTTTAGAACTTAAGTTTTGTGAATGGAAGGCATTTATTTCAAACCAATCGTCCAAAAGACCACGGGCTCATGCCCATGGCCTTAACCAAATCTTGGCTAAGAGTTATGGGTGTAGCCTCTGGAGCTTGACAAAGTTCCATAGGACCAGGTCCATGGAACTCTTCGCTACACTAAAAAAGGAGCTAAGTTATTCGGGACTCTGGGAGTCCAAAGCTCTTGGGTGAATGAACATTGCAACATACAAGTGCGTCGAAGGTGACCGGTCGGACCGATAACTTGACGGTTGACTGATAGTTGGCGTTCATTTACTCATTATCATGGGATTCATACCCTTTTTAAACCTCAATCCACTGCTTGATCGCGAACTAACGCGAGCTGTAGATCTTAAACTATTCGGGATCTCCCCTGACCATTTGATCTACGTCGTGGTCATTCGGTGTTGACCTACTTCGGGAGAGAAAAGGTGTTAAACAATCAGAACCTCTAAATGTCGAACTCGCGAAGTAACGTGAACCGTGGATCTAAGGATCCTTCGGGACCCTTCTTGACCGTTAGATCGAGCCTAGTGAAAGGATACCATAAAGTACTTTGGCGAAGTCCTACTCCAGAAGGTTCCACATGTTGATGAATGACAATATCGCCCAAACGCCAAAGGCTGGAGTGACATTGCATGCTGATGTCACCTAGGGTGACGTGGACCCATAGTAGGTGTGCCACGTGTCACCGTGATTCGTGACTTTCACAGACCTTATGGGTCAAATAGACCTTGACACGTGTCATTAGTTAATTGGGCCACGTGTCATCCTTGTCTTATGCCAAATGTCTTCCATTGGATCAAACCAAGGAAGATTATGGGCCATCCGATCAGTATTCAGCTCTCCGACTAAACCACACTTCGGGTGATTCAGGATGCAAGGCCTCGAGTTTCCCCAAAGCACTAAAGGCAGGAGTGACTTCAATAAATGACGTGGATAAAGTACACGATGGAGTCTGACTGTGTGACAGAGCCACTGCATGTCAGCACATGGCTAATACACGCATCCTACTAATTTATTGTATATGGTATAGATTTGGAGAGATGGGTACCACGTGTAAACGTGGCATCATCATCGTGTATCTAGCGGGTGGCCGATGGTAGTAGGGACACCCATGCAAAACGCCACGTACGTGAAAGGGACCTGCTCTAGGAGTTTGGGACTTTGGAACTCCAGGTGTTTGGAGTGCTAGGACGCAAGCTCCAAAAAGGGTTGAAGGGCCAGAGCCATGTGGCAGGATTCTGGCATTCGAAACTCTAAAGGATTTGCAAATAGAGAAAAGTGGTTAAAGGGTTGAAGTGCCAAAGTTTCCTCGGTTGTAATGTCGAGCTCCTATAGGATGGGCCTGCACGCATCATGGTGATGTGGCATGTATGGATATCTCCACGTGGCATTGTGGTATTGGACATGAATTAGGTGTGGGACCCCACCCCTCTAGTCAAGTCCAAACAGTTGGTTAAGTGCAGGTAAATCTTAACCGTTAGATCCAAAGGTGGACAGAGCTCCACCATAGATTTTGGAGTAGAGAGATGCTTCGGGACTTTGGGTCTCCGAGAAGCTTCAATGTTGTACAAAAGAGCATGGAAAGGATGAAGTCTAGAGGACCAGGTTCCAGCATCGATTGCATGGTAGGGTAAAAAGGAAAAACAAGAAGCATCGAGGTTTTGGGAGCGGATAAGCCCGCGATGACTCAGTAGAGATTTTCCCCTGTAAACCCTTCTTCCACAGCCATGTCATTTTCAAAGGATGACGATCGGGGCCGCGACCATGCCATGTTGGATGGTCCAAGGAAAGTGAAGCCATGTGGATGCCACGTGGAAAGGGGGTGGTCATTGGCCAATGACACCTCGAAAACTTCAGAAGGCCTTAACTCTCGAACTAGAACTCAATTTTGAATGATCTTCTAGTCATTGGAAAGCTATTGAAGACAAGAAGGCAATGGTACCCCTCTTCGAGGAACTCAACGAAGCTATAGGAAAGTGAAAAATTTATATCCCATCCCTTAAAAGGGTAATTACGGGGTTGGGTGTGTTACAGAGTGGTATCAGAGCGGACAACAACACTTGGCTTGCTTAGGCTCACGAAAGAGTCAAGTGCTTATATTTTTCTTTCTTAGAAAAAATTAAGGGAGAGGGAACCCTGCCCTACCCTATCTAGCAGAGCATGATTCAAGCACATGCCTGGATGGGTAAGAGAACAGTCATAAGACTAGTTTACCAAGGCTAATATGAGCTTGTTGAGTGTATTACCGTCGTATGAAAATTATCTACATAAGTTCCTCGAGGAGAAGGATGCAGATTAAAATTCAGTTGGGATTTTACCCAATGAGATTGGGTCATTCTAGACTATGGAAGAAGAACCCTATCATTTCTTTTGGAGAAATGATAGTGATTACTACAAAAGTGGGATTATGTCGAGGGGCATTAATAATAAAACTTGGATGTAAACGACATAAACTTGTTTTAAGGAGTACTTGAGTCCAGAAGGAAAATGGATTGAATAGGTGGCAGGGATTGCCTAAAAAGCGGGCTTATGAAGTCTCTGTTAATTAAAAGTGTTGATTAAATGAAGGTTTGGAATTGGGAGAACAATCCTCCATGTATAGAGGTCTCATTGGAGTAGGTGATATCAACCTACTTGACCTATTATAACTGAGAAAAAAAAACAAAACCTACTGGGGTAATCCCTCTTTGTAAAATAAAAGAAGTCATGAGGACTGAGAATGAACCTCATGGAAGAAGTGAAATGACATGAGAAAGTTCAAAAACTCATGGTTGTGCTAGGGAAGTGTGTATCCCTATTAACTTAAGGTCATGTCTAAGCAAGAGGAATGGGTCTGGTGACTATTTTTTGAAAAGGGAGAGCATGTGCAACTCTCTGAATCTGAAGGCAATTGAGAAACAAAGTTGTTTATGGGTACATGAATTGTTGGGCAATGTTTTTATAATCAAGATGATAAAAAGAGTTGCAGAAATATGGAGTGATTATGTGAGCAATCACAATAGCCTCCCTTGCTTGGTGGATAGATGTAACACACCCGACCCCTAAGTAACTTTCCTAGGGATGGGGCATCAAAATTTTGCTCTCCTTAACATCTCAGATTCTCTGTCTAAGGTCTTTATCCTCTTCTACTCACCCGTAACATTCTAATGACTGCTGCGAGGCTCAAATCCGAGCTTTGGGTTGCACGTTATGGCTTCCCAAAGTTCTTCGGGCATTCATTGGTTGAGGGCCACATGGATCCACCTCACACGTGTTACTTCTAAGTTCCCTCCTCCACGGTGGAAGACCATCAACCTTCTGATCCCATGATTGGACTTAATCTCTTTCTCATATATCATTTGTGGAGGAATTCGACGCTATCTACGCACGAGACCACCCGAAGTTCTGAACTTCTGAAGTCCCGTAATCTTGCCACATAGCTTCGACCTTCGAGCCTTTCGGTCTCTCTACCATACTACACCCCAAACCCTCCGGAGTCTCGAACTCCTGGTCACTTCACCAACCCCTTTGGCTAGGCGAGCACGTACCACGAGATGACACATGGAAGATCTAGGGGAGACATGTGCCCTCATCGGGGGGTGACACGTGTCACATTCCAGTTGATATATAGGATATGTGATACGCACAAATCCAGGTGACACGTGGCACATATATCGTGGGTCCACATAACCTTGGGTGATGTGACTGTGCCACGTCACTCTGAACTGACAACCTTCTAACATCCCTCAGATCTCATGGTTGAGATCTGGACATGTAGACCCATAGATCTATGGCTCTCGACGCTTCGGGGATTCGACATTCGAGATTTTTGCGATGCAAACTCCTCCTTTCTTCCGAAGTTGATCAACGTCGGGCTAACCACAGCCTAGATCTGACAGTTAGGAAGAGTCCTGAAGCGTCCTCAAATCGACGGCTCTTATCACTTCGGGCTTCGACGTTCGGGAGTTTTACGATGCAAACTCCTCCTTCCTCTCAAATTTGGTCAGCGTCGGGATGACTACATTGTAAATCTGACGGCTAAGAAGGAACCCAAAGGTTCCCTAGATCTATGGTCCACATTACTTTGCGAATTTGGCCTTCGGGATTTTTCGACGTTACAACATACCTATTCTCCTGAAGCGGTCAATGCCAGGCTGACTTCGTCGTAGATCCGACGGCTAGGAGAGAACCCAAAGGATCCCCAGATCAACAGTCCTGGTCACTTCGGGGCTCCGACCTTCGGGGATTTTGGCTTCACTGCCACTCCATTTTCCCGAAGCGGGACTTCGTCGAAGTACCATGTGCATGTCCCTTATTCTGAATGATCATACAGTAGGCGGGGCTCCTAACGATCTCCCCCAAATCTACGGCTCTCCTTCTCTTTGTAACTTCAACGTTCGAGGAGTTTGATGCTATATCATCTTCGTCCTCCTGAAGTGGAACTTTGTCGAAGTACCATACGTGAAACCTTCCACTAGACGATCGGACGGTCGAGAAGGGGCCCCAACAACTCCCCAGATCAATGACTCACAACCTTTCGTGACTCTGGAATTCGAGTAATTTTGACAGTTGTGAAGTTTGACATCCCAGTGCTTCGAGCTCTCGAAGCTCAGAAGCCATCGAGAGCTAGCTCCTTTCAGACTTACCGCAGGGTTCCTAGACCCTGGTCATATGGACCCTCTGATGAATCTCAGGCTATAAGATATACTCTTAGCCGAGATTTGGTTAAGGCCATGGGTGCGAGCCTAAGGTATCTTAGGCTACTGGTTTGAAGGAAGCGCCTTCCTAGTTTGCAAAACTTTAAGTTCTGAAACAGGGCGGGGTAATCTTGTGGAATTACCGAGACGGTAACAGTGCCAAGAGGCTTGCTCTGACTTTGAATTGGTGAGGTAACTCCCTGGGGAAAACACCTTCAAGGGTTAAACTGGAGCATATGAAAAATCAAGTAGAAGCATAAGTCCTCAAGGAGATAAATACATACACATCACTCGATCCGTCAATATAGAGGCCAATCTTAAATGTATACATACATGCATTCATTCATTATTCCATTTCAAAGCACAAAGCACGAAAACACTTATCATAACCAGAAGACATGATGCAACTGTTGAAAGGGGTGCTCGTTTCCACCCAACCATAGGCTCAGTCACTCCTAATGGATTTACCACTGGCCACCCCCGAGCTAAACCACGATGCTTTGAGATTTAATCTTTTCTTTTGGCTCAACGAAAGTTAGGGACGAAGATTACTCTCCTTCTCCTAGCACAGAAATAGATAGCGATGAAGGTTACTCTCCTTCTCCCGAGTCAGTCATAGATAGGGATGAAGGTTATTGTCCTTCTTCTGAGTCAGTCTCTATTTCATGCGATCAAAACACACTCTTTTCACAGTTATTCCTTGAACCCGAGAGCTCGGTCTCTCGTCTTTGCACTCTTCGCAGGTCTTCCTCTGCCCACCACGCCTTCCTTTCTTTCCTTCCTCAAGAAGATTGCATGTGGCCCGAATTCCTAGTCCGTGGTCAGGTCTGGAAGCCTTACAGATGGGTTGTCTGACCCATCCCCTCATTAACTCTTGAGGAGGACTTCCCACCTACCAACCTGATTGTAATTCATTCATGGGTCACAGGGTTGTTCTGATCCTGAGCAATTAAATACAACAAAGTACTGGTCTGGTGGAAGTTAACGCAACCATTCATGGTCCTCTTCACCATCTCTTTCATAACATTCGTGGTCTCTCTTAGCACACCCCCCCTTCCAACAGTTATGCAACACTTATCCATTTTCTAGTAAATAACAAAATTTACATTCATCGACCTTTTATATAAAGGTCCATCAAATCAAACATTCACACATATTTAGTTTGCCATAGTCTCTTGGCCAATATAGTTATATTTACAAACTAGGGGAAATAGGGTGTTACAATAGAAAACTAATCTGCCAAAATTCTTGTGGGAGGAGGAGAGTGACCTTCATCCCTGACTGTTGTTGAACAAAAGCAAGAATTATGGGTGTAATGGTTAAGGTTGATATACATTTACAATCTATCTTTTGTTTTAATGAGGACAGGAAAAACAACTAGAACCTCTACAAAAGTTTAAAAGGAAAGAGATGGACTTTCTACCCAAGACTAATTATGATCTAGAGATACTCTGGAGTTCTGTATTAAAATACTTAGTAAGTAACATACTTCAAAAATTGTATTTGGGATTTAAGGAAATAGTCCAAATGTTATTGGACTTTAAAATTCATTATAAATGAGGTAAAATGGTTAATGAAATGTTGATCCTGAATGTGGTAAGGGAAGTGTTGGAGCACTTCTAGATGACCAATGGGTCAGATTGACATCCAGAGCTGGATGGTATCCATCTAAGGTATGACTTGATAAGCTCAAGTAGTAGTGAGAGGGAATCTAGAAAAGGATTCCCTTGATAAAAGTGTTTCTTAACAAAAAATGGTTTGAGGCATGAAAAAGAAGCTTGATAAGTTGTCTTGTTTCCTTGGACATTGTTGGAATTTCCTAGATGATATTTTTGGGTTGTTGAATTACATGGAAAGGGGGCAAGCAATGAGCTTGCATGATGAATGTTTAGCTGTGTTTATTTATGCCTGAGTGCATGGATTTAATGCATCGAAAGGTTGCTTGATGTAAGGATTGATATTAAGACTGAATAGATATGAATGAATAATGTGAACATGCAAATGATGCACACGTATGATGTATGAGTGAAATGTAAGGCAAGAATTGCACTTGACAAGATTGAATAAATACCATGGATGCATGGCTGACTCTATTCTGAAGAGTCATGAAAGTTTTGTTTTGAATGATAACTTGGGGGGAATGTGCTCCATTCCCTCAGGAAAGGCTAGTAAAAATGAACGAAAGAGTAAATAAGCAGAGATGCTTCATTATCATGATGAAAGGAAACTTGATCGAGCCCTTAAAGGCTATATGTAAATGGTCATGAACAATCATAAACTAACTAAAAAAATTCAGTAGATATAGAAAAGAAACTATAGGAGTGCCTATAGTAGACACAAAGTATGTTGAAGCATATAGAAAGGAGCATTGTACATAAAAGCACATTGGGATTATGTGCATATGTAATTCATAATGCAAGTTCATATTCCTTATGGAATATTTGGTAAATAACTAAAAGCGTAATGCTGAAGTTGACTCAAGGTTGAGACCATCATAGATAGTGATGGATATGCAATAAGAAAGTTGCATGATGAAGGAGTTCCCTATGGAGGAACTGTGTAAAGAATTTGTCAAGAGAACAGAGTCACAACCTTAATGACTATTGAAGATTGGGCATTGGGTTGCAAGTCTCTCTCTCTCTCTCTCTCTCTCTCTCTCTCTCTCTCTCTC
>ML848178.1:0-13723 GCA_009831015.1 Picea engelmannii | reverse complement strand
TAGATATGCAGAGAGAAAAGAGGATAATTTGTGAGGCTCTAGGGTTTTGAAGAAGAACTAAAGGATTAAGTTGTTCTGGTTAAAAGGAGAGAACAAGAGAAAGAATCTCTGAGATTTTTCAGAAAACATGACCTGAGCAGAAGGTTGTGAGCTTGATGTTGAGGGAGCATCTGATAAACCTCGCAGAGGCTGTGACATAGAAAGGATCTCTGATAAATTGGAAAAGTTCCCTAGTGATATCATGGCTTGGCATAGGGGTGGCCAGAGCACCAAGAATGAATGCCTCTGAGCCTATGTTTGGGTGGAAAGGCGAACACCTACAGTCATTTGGTTGGTGATCAACTTTAATAGATAAGTATTTCATATACCCTGTGTACTAGAATTGAAATGAGTGGTTGGATGTCTCTATCTATGAACAAAATTTGCATTGCATCATTAATATTAGTAATTCTTATTGTTCTTTTGTGAACCCTTGCATTTTAATGGTTTTTGTTTGCCTCTGCTTAGCAACAAGAGAACTATTAGACATGGGTCTTCAAATGAAATTAGGAATAAGATTATGGTTTATGTGTTGGTTGGAAAACCCTTAAGGGAATTTTCCCAAGGATTGATTTCATAATATAAGAGTCGGGGTAGACTTCGTTGGAATGTTTCAGTCCCGTTGATCCCTTGAAATTACCTTTCCTTGTTTTAGAACTTAAGTTTTGTGAATGGAAGGCGCTTCCTTCAAACCAGTCGTCCAAGAGACCACGGGTTCATGCCCACAACCTTAACCAAATCTTGGCTAAGAGTTATGAGTGTAGCCTTTGGAGCTTGACAAATTTCCATAGGACCAGGTCCATGGAACCCTTCACTACACTAAAAAAGGAGTTAAGTTATTCGGGACTCCGAGAGTATGGATCTTCGGGGTGAATGAACATTGCAACATCCAAATGCGTCGAAGGCGATCTGTTGGACTGGTAACTTGACAGTTGACTAACAGTTGGCGGTGATTTACCCATTATCGTGGGATTCATCCCCTTGTTAAACCTCAATCCACTTCTCGGTCATGAAATAACGTGAGTCGTACATCTGAGGCTATTTAGGATCTCCCTTGACCGTTGGATCTACGTTGTGGTCATTCGACGTTGACCTACTCCGGGAGAGAAAAGGTGTTAAACACTCAGAACCTCTAAACACCAAACTCACGAAGTAACGTGGATCATGGATCTAAGGATTCTTCGGGATCCTTCTCGATCATTAGATCGAGCCTAGTGAAAGGATAGAGTAAAGTTCTTTGGTGAAGTCCTACTCCGGAAGGTTCGACATGTTGGTGAATGAGAATATCATCGGAGTGTCAAAGTTTGAAGTGACGTGGCATGTTGATGTCACCTAGTGTGACATGGACCCATAGTAGGTGTGCCACGTGTCACCCTGATTCGTGACTTTCACATACCTTTTGTGTCAAATAGACCTTGACATGTGTCACCAGTTGATTGGGCCACGTGTCACCCTTGTCTTTTGCCAAATGTCTTCTGTTGGATCAAACCAAGGAAGATTATGGGTCGTCCAATCATTATTCGACTTTTTAACTAAACCCCACTTTGGGTGATTCAGGATGCAAGGCATGGAGTTTCCCCGAAGCGCCGAAGGTTGGAGTGATGTCAGCAGACGAAATGGACAAAGTACACGGTGGAGTCCGACCGAGTGGCAGAGCCACCGCATATTAGCATGTGGCTAAGCCATGTGTCCTACTAATTTATCGGATATGGTATAGAGTTGCAGAGATAGGTACCACGTGTCAACGTGGCATCGTCGTCATGAATCTTTCAGGTGGCAGATGGTAGTAGGGATAGTTGTGTAGAATGCCACGTACATGAGAGGGAACCACTCCGAGAGTTAGGGACTTCGGAACTCCAAGTGTTTGGAGTGCTAGGACGTAAGCTCCAAAAAGGGTCGAAGGGTTGGAGCCATGTGGTAGGACTCCAGGGTTCAGAACTCCAGAGGATTTGCAAATAGAGAAACATGGTTAAAGCGTCGAAGCGCCAAAGTTTCCCCGGTTGTAGTGTCGAGTTCTGATAGGACGGGCCCGCATTCGTCATGGTGATATGACGTGTCTGGATATCTCCACGTGGCATCGTGGGATTGGACACGAATTAGGTGTGGGACCCCACCCCTCTAGTCAAGTCCAAGTGGTTGGTTAAGTGCGGGTAAATCTTAATTGTTAGATCCAAAGGTGGACAGAGCTCCACCGTAGATTCTGGAGTAGAGAGATGCTTCAGGACTTCGGGTCTCCAGGAAGCTTCAACATTGTACAAAAGAGCGTGGAAAGGTTGAAGTTTGGAGTAATAGGTTCCAGCATCGGTCGCATGGTAAGGTAAAAAGGGAAAAACAAGAAGCACCGAGATTCTGGGAGAAGATAAGACCGCGATGACTCGACAAAGAATTTCCCTATAAACCCTTCTTCAATGGCCATGTCATTTTCAAAGGATGACGATTGGGGCTACGACAGTGCCATGTTGGATGGTACAAGGAAAGTGAAGCCACGTGGCAAAGGGGGTGGCCATTGGCCAATGACACCCCGAAAACTTCAGAAGGACTTAACTCTCAAACCAGAACTCAGTTTTGGACGAGCTTCTAGTCATTGGAAAGTTGTCGGAGAGTAGAAGGAAATGGTGCCTCTCTTTGAGGAACTCATAGAAGCTATAAGAAAGCAAAAAAATTATATCCCATCCCTTAAAAGGGTACTTAAGGGGCTGGGTGTGTTACAATTGGATTTTTTGGAGCCTCAACATTGAGATTCCTAGAAAGTCTTCACTAGAGCCCTAAAGGGGGTGAGAGTTGCCTAAGGGACTACATGGCAAAGAAAGGGATTCCATCCCTAGGGTGGTGTAGGTTAGGGAAGAGAGGTGGCTAGTGGAAAAGGTTGTAGAAATTTGTGTGTCATTATTGTTGGGTATTGGGTAGTGTGATGGAGTTTAGCTAGCCATAAGAGTCATTTGTCCTTGTGGATTCATAGCCCCAACTCAAGGGTGGCCTACTGCTAAGAGAACTAGAGAAACATAGCCTATAGTTGGTAGGAACGTCCTTCGTAGGCAACCGGTCGGTGATATTTCTTCATAAGATCAGTGTTATGGTTTCTATGTTATCTTTTGAGTTGTTTGTGTGTGTTTTACTGATTAAAATGTTGGGAATCCTAATGAACATAATTTTTTTTTAATTATGTATGTTTATATTAATGTGCATGAGATTGTTTGTCATTTTGCACACATATTTCTTATAATAACTGAATAGAGAATAGATTGGTATTAGAGCTATTAATTATGGAAATGTGAGCCAAGTTGAATAAAAGTTTTAAAAGGACAACATGTACATAGTTAAAATGGTAGTAACGTGACTCAACATGGAGCCAGGTATGTTACAAATTGGTATCAAAGCTACAATATCGGGCTTGTATGGGCCAAACATCATAACACAGAGACAAATTTTGGAGTATGCCTATAAGTTGTTTGAGAAAATTTCTCGGGTGAAATTGAAAAAAACAACCTCGATTTCTAGAGGAAGCCTATGGAAAAATTTATTCATGTAGGCCAAATGATATATTGCATTGGTCGACCAATCCGACTTCCTAGTCAAATTGTCTTTGGAGTCGACTGATGTGCTTCTTTGGTTGACCTGACTCGATAGTCAATCGACTCGACTACCTAGTCGACTTGTCTTTTCAGTTGATTGGTGTGTTTCTTTGGTCGACCTGACCTAACGGTCGATCGACTTGACTACTTAGTTGACTTGTCTTTGCAGTCGACTGCAAAGTTTCTTTGGTCAACCCGACCCGATGATCAACCAACTCGAATGCCTAGTTGACTTGTCTTTGTAGTCAACTGATGTGTTTCTTTGGTTAACCTACCTCGATGATCCACTGTCTCATCTACCTAGTTGACTTGTCTTTGTAATCGACTGGCGTATTCCATTGGTCGACCCACCTTGATGGTTGACTGACTCGATTGCCTAGTCAACTAACATGTTATAATGGTCAAATTCCTAGCTTAGTCGACTACCTGGCCCAGTTGGCTAGCCGACTCAACCCTCCAACAAGTACAATTATTAGAAAGTTGGTCCAAAGGAGAATATGTATGAGGATTCAAGAGTTGGACTGGTGCTTCAAAGTTCTTTAGAGACTGAGATGACAAACATGTCGATAAAGATGTGATTTTATACACACAAAAAAACAAGTTTGGAGACAAAAACTTGTTTTGTCCATAACATAAGCTTAAATGATTAGATTCAAGTGAAATTTTGGGGTTTGGTCCATAGATTTGTTGGTCACAAAAGTGCCAATGATGGTCATGGGTCAATTCAACTTCAAATTTCCAGAAATTGTAAATTAAGGGTTTTTGAAGAATGAGGTGGTAATCTGCGACAGAGGCCTTGTTGATGATGGAATTTTGATATGGAGTTAGATAAGTAGATATGAAAATATCTAGTGGATCATTTGGTCAAATTTCAATGGGTTTGGAATGGGGATGTAAAAATAGGTCAAAATCCACTATTTTGAGACGTTTTGGGGATTTTTGAGATCTTTCGAGGAGGAAAAGGGACCCCATATCACCAATCTAAAAAAATTATAGTATTCAACATTTTACCTCCTCGGCAAGACAGACAACTTTGTCCAAGCAAATATTTTCCAATTCTGCTCTGTTTGGGAGATACCAATTTTTGCTCAAAATTCTAAAGTTGGAAAAAGGGCAAAAGGGACAAAGTTGACAATTCCAAATTGTTGTATAATTTGACTGGAGTATCAAAACATAAATCTGAGAGTTTCTATGTACTAACTATCACCATTATTATTAGTACCTAATACAAAAAAAAAAAATCTAACTTCTAACATATTTTCTTCTACACGTGGAAAAAGTAGGCCTATGAGATTAATTACACCAGTGAGACACGTGCATAAAAGGGGGCAAAAATGGTTGATTTCAGAGAGCCATGAATTTTAGCTTAGAACTTAGAAGTTGACATGAGTACAGTTATTGGAAAGTTGATTCAGAAATGATTATGTATGATTAATGAAAATTTTACCATATACAGAGTTAGTGCTACTTTTAGAACATATCCAACTTGATATGTGGACCAAGATCATGGAGGATACACAAGAAACTCATAGACATGAAGAAGAAGTGAGGGGTTTGAATATCAGCTTGGGAAATGAAGAAACAAAATCCAATGGCCATAGAAGCAAGGTGGAGCCAATAAAGTTGGTTGAGACCATGAAGAATCCGAGGATGGAAGTACATAGCTACAAGGCTAATAATGAAATAAGAATAAAAGATCAAGAGGAACAAAATCATATAAGCACTCACTTGCTACAAAGTCTAAACCAACTGTAAAGGAAAATTAGGGTTGGATCAGGACCAAGACATGTGGAAGAAGGTAGACTTCATGTAAGAAGGGAGAACTATAAAAGATACAAGCACTCAAGAAGTGCTAGTAGAACTCACCAACAACATTATTCACCCACTCATTCAGTTAGGAAACTATATTCATCTACAAAATCATAGAGTAGCCTTAAAATGTCCCATGTTAGTCATCAAAGGAGAAGGCATGAATTGGATCATTTGCAAGGGGAACTCAAGAAGCTCAAGCCACCAATGTTTGATGGAGAGAATAAGAAGGGAGAAGAGATTGAGACATGGTTTCTTGGAATCATAAAGTACTTTCAGTTTCACATCTACTTATCTAATTTGGAAACAAGGATTGCCATCTACCATATTCAAGGGAAAGCTTCCATGTGATGGGACAAGCTGAGGCAAGTCAAGAACATTAATGAAAAGAAGGTCTCTTGGAAGTAGTTTAAAAAGCATTTCCAATGACAATATCTATCATAACATTATTATGACAAGAATATCCAAGAATTATTTGAACTCAAGCTAGGGAACATGACTATGGAGGAATATGAGAAGAAAATCTTAGAGATGCTAAGGTATGTGGGATTCATCGAGGATGAGAATGTTAAAATTCAAATATTCTTGAGTGGATTTCCATCATTTTACAAAGATAGGATTCAATTTGATGAACCGAGGACTCTAGAGTAGGCCACTAGGAAGGCCAAGTACTTATATGAGAAGAACAAAGGAAGAATAGTGGTGTTGAAGTCTTGGAGAGATAAGATGGAAGATAAAGTGGATCAAAGGAAGAAGAGATCCATGCCACCTTTCTCCAGGAACAACTCTAATTATTATCAACAAGGCCAACCAGATTAGAGTGAGTCCAAGATGGCACCATTTTTGGGGAAAAGAGAAAGACAACCAATCAAGTGTTGGGGTTGTAAGGGAGATCATATGTACATAGACTTCCTCGTGGAGTGGATAGAATGAGGATTGTACACAATATTCAGGAAGCTCCTACAATAGAATATGTGGGTAAAAGTGTTCCAAGGATATATGCATCTCTCGAGAATCGAAAGGTAGAACATCAATCGCACATGATAAAGGTGGAAGGTAAGACTACAAATCAACTTGTTGTTATTTTAATTGACTCATGAGCAAGTCATGGTTACATTGATCCTAATATAGTGGACAGATTTCATTTGAAGAGGGACAAGCTTGAAAAATCATGGTTGGTACAACTATCCATTGGGACCAAGAAAAGAATTAATGAGATTGTTAGGAGTTCTCCCATATACATGAATGGATTGAACACATTTGCACATCTGAATATCATATCATTGGGATATCATGATGTCTTAATTGGAATCGATTGGTTGGACCAACGTCACACTATGTTAGATTGTCATAATAAGACATTTACATGTCTTGATGAAGAAGGAAAACAAATCTTAGTGAAGGGGATCCGGAGACCCATTTCTATAAGGGAAATTTCATCCTTACAGCTGGAGAGGTGCTTTAGAAAAAGATGTTAATTGTTTGCAACCCATGTGGAAGAGCCAGCTAAGGGAAAAGTTCCAAGTCTTGAAGATTTTTTAGTACTACAAGATAATGAAGATGTATTTGGGGAGATATTAGGATTGCCATCCAAGTCAGACATAGACTTCTATATTGACTTAATTCCTGGAGCTACCTCAATATCCAAAACCCTTTACATGATGAACACACTAGAATTGAAAGAATTGCAAATGTAGTTGGAAGAATTTTTGAAGAAAGGGTACATACACCCAAGTATCTCACCTTGGGGAGCACCAATACTATTTGTGCATAAGAAACATGGAACCTTAAGGATGTGCATTGATTTCAAGTAGTTGAATAAATCTACATTAAAGAACAAGTACCCTCTCCCTAGGATTGATGATCTCTTCAACCAACTAAAAGGAGAAAAGGTATTTTCTAATATAGACCTGAGATCAGGGTACCATTAGGTGAGAATCAACGATAAATATATTAGTAAGATAAATTTTAGAACTAGATATGCACATTATGAATTTGTAGTGGTGTCATTTGGATTGACAAATGCACCAGTTGTCTTTATGTGTTTGCCAAATGATATTTTCATAAATTACTTAGATAAGTTTGTCATAGTCTTCTTGGATGACATACTTATGTATTCCAAGTCAGAAGAAGAACGTGAGCAACACTTAAGGATGGTGCTACATGTGTTAAGGGAGCGGTAGTTATATGCCAAGAAAAACAAATGTTCATTTTACCAAAAGCAGATTCACTACCTGGGGCATATCATTTCAAAGGAAGGCATATCAATGGATCCAAAGAAAATTGAATCCATAAGAGGATGGCCAACAAGGAATGTTACATAGGTAAGTTCGTTTGTGGGATTAGTTGGATACTACATGAGGTTTATTGGGGGATTTTCAAAGATTGCACATCACATCACTTATTTGCAAAAGAAGAGGATAAAGTTTGAATGGACCTCCAAATGTGAGGAAAGCTCTTTGCATTTGAAGGAATTATTGACAAGTGTACCAATATTGAAGATTGTTGATCAAGATGAGGATTTTATAGTGTGCATTAATGCATGCAAGGAAGGGCTTGGTGGAGCCCTTACACAAAATGGGCATGTGGTATGTTATGAGTCAAGGAAGTTGAAAGAGCATGAGAGGAACTATGTCACACATGACCTAGAGTTGGAAGCCATAGTTCATGCCTTAAAGATGTGGAGGTATTATCTCATGGGAAAAAAATCGAGTTGAGGACGGACCACAATGGTATGAAATATTTGTTTGAGTAGCTAACACTAAATGCCAGACAAATCAGATGACTGGAATTTCTTAGTGAATATGAATTTGATATCAAGCACATCAAAGGAAAAGATAATAAATAGGTTGATGCACTCATTAGGAGGGTGCATGAGATGCATGCTACAACTATAAGTATGTACATGTCTAATTTAAAAGATAGAATGTTGGGAGCTGCAAATTTAGACCAACATTATTTACAAGTCAAGGAAAGCATGCAACAAGGTAATTTATAGCCAAAGTACAAAGAGTGTGAGCTTGGAGATGATGGAATATTAATGCTAAAAAATAGAGTATATGTTCCTAATTCAAATTAATTAAGGAATTTGATACTAAAAGAGACACATAATGTTCCATATGCTAGACACATGACTGTTAGAAGACCACAGAAGCAATAAACAACCAATATTTCTAGTCAGGCATGAAGAAGGATGTGGTTGGTTACATAGCCAAATGAATGGAATGCCAAAGGGTGAAGATTAAGCATGGACACCCAACATGTTTGCTACAACCATTACCAATTCCAAAGTGGAAGTGGGAGGTAGTCACAATTGACTTTATCATAAAGTTTCCCAAGAAAATGAGGCAACACATCTCAATAATGGTGGTGGTGGACAAGTTGATCAAGGCTGCACATTTTATCTCTGTCAAGATAAATCATAAGGCAACCAAAATTGCTTAGATTTACATGAAAGAAGTTCTCACGCTACATGGAGTGCCTGAGGTAATCGTGTCAGATCGAGATTCCAAGTTCACCTCAAACTTTTTGAAGGGATTGTTCAAGGGATTTGGCACAAATCTAAACTTCAAGACATCATATCACCCACTAATAGATGGGCAGAAAAAGGGAGTTAATTGCGTGATTGAAGACATGGTAAGGATGTATGTGATGGATAAGCCATCCAAGTGGGAAGAGTAGCTACATTTGGTGGAGTTTACATACAACAATGGGTATCATGCCTCATTGAAGATGAGCCTATTTGAAGTTTTATATGGCAGAAAGTGTAATAATCCATTGAGATAGGACAACATGAGAGACAAAAAATCTATGTAGACAAGTGTAGAGTAGCCAGAGAATTCTAAGTGGGAGAACATGTATTTATGAAAGTGAAGCCAAAGAAAATCTCACTAAATATGGGTAGTTTCACTAAGTTGGCAGCTAGATTTTGTGGGCCATTTGAGATGTCGCACAAGATAGGACCAATTGCATACATGTTTGCATTGCCTACTTCCATGAATGTACATAATGTATTTCATGTATCTTTATTGAAAAAGTGTGTGCATGACCCTAACCATGTCATTGATTGGAATTTGATTTAGGTGGAGCTTGAAGGGGAATTTCAGGTGGAGCCAATGTGCATCTTGGACTGGAAAGTCAAGGTGCTCGAGAACAAATCCATCAAGCACGTAAAGGTCCAGAAGACTCATTACAACCTTGAGGATGCGACATGGGAGATAGAAGATCCCATGTAGGAGGCATACCCCTATCTATTTTAATGTTTTGATGTAAAAATTGTATATATGGACACTTGTATGGTGATGTGTATTGAGGACAATGCAAAAGAAAGGGGGAGGGGAATGTAACACCCTAGTTTTAATCACTAGAAATTGTAATGTAATTGTGGATATATGTTATATAGGTTGGTGAACCGAATAGTATGGCCAAGGGTCAATCTATGTATATTTTGTATCAAATTCAATAATAAAAAAATTTGTTGGTTGTGTTATAGGAGAGTTGATAATATTTGGGAGTTATGATTCCACAAGAGAGAATTGACTTACTCCATTGGTTGACTTGACCTAATGGTCCACTGGATCGACTGTCTAGTTGATTGCTCTTGTAGTTGACTGAAATATTGCAGTGGTTGACGAAAACCTAAAGTCATATTATTATTTTATTATAATTTATATGTGAGAGGGGCTTAAGGGGACCCAGAGGGGCCAAAGCCTGAAGTATACTATTTTATTGTAAACCAAAGTTTGCTTACCTTAAAGTATGCGAAAGGACAAATCATTATGGAAATGTGTGCCAAGGAGCTAGGTGGCATTCCTTAGGTGCCAAGTGGCAAGTTCAGAACATTCATACTAATTCCCTAGGTTTGGGAATCCAACCAGGATTCTACCTATTCATGTTTTGACTATGTTCACTCTTCGATCATGCATGGAGTTCACCATTAACATGTACAAAAGTTGTTGGGTATGTGTTATATTCTTTGCAAGGGTGGTCCCATGTACTGTACAATGATATGGGAGCGGGTGGGGTTCCCGGAGGAGGCCCCGAAAAAGAAAATTGGCAGCTTTTTGCATCCTTTTTTGGCGAGTTTTCGACACATGGTTTTCGTCGTTGACTAATTTGGGTCAATGGATTAGGGTTTTGGATCCCCTATTCCCCTAATATATATAGGATCCCGCGACATCCAAAACCCCTAATCCATTGACCCAGACTAGTCAACAACCTTAATTCCTTAATTGGAATTAGAATATTGTATTGGTAAACAATGAAGATTAGATGATGAATAAAGAATTGGAGGTGCGACTCTAAACAAGTTGTTGGTTTTCCTAGTTTGGATTTCTAACGTAAAATATCTATGTAATGTGTGTGTGCCATTATATATTTTCTATTTTTATTAAGAATTTTGTTTGCAATAATTAATTGTACAAGGTTAAAATCTACATTCGGTATCAGAACAACGATTGGCTTCGGGGGGATGCCTTTGTGGGCAAGGGTTTGGCTCGGGTCTGTGATAAACCTTGTTACAGTGGGAGCTTTGTGGTATTGATTCTTCAAGTGAAAAGAAATGTCAAGCAATTCGAAAATAGAGATTGAGAAATTTAATGGGCAAAGTTTTGACTTGTGGAAGCTCAAGATGGAATATATGTTGGTAGACAAAGATTAGTGGATCATTGTGGATCGAGGTACTGCACCTATAGGAATGTCAGCAGAAGACTGGGAAAATTGGATGAGAAGAAGAAGAGCATAATCTGGTTGTGTCTCTCAGATTATGTATTACTAAATGTGTCAGGGGAAGCTACAACCAAGGCTTTATGGAATAAGTTAGGGGCTTTGTATCAGTCTAAGTCCCTAGTAAACAATTTGTTCCTGCAGATGAAGTTGTACAACCCGAGTATGAAAGTTGGAGACTCGATGATAGAGCATCTAAACACCTTCAATACATTGGTAATTCAACTATTATCCGTTGATATTAAGATTTATAATGAAGATAAGTGTATCAATTTATTGTTCTCTTTACCAGACTCATGGGATAGTCTGGTTGTGGCCATAGGTAGTAATCCAACTACTTTAAGTTTCGATGATGTCGTCTCATCCTTGTTGTCGAAGGAGATGAGATGGTAAAACATGGAAGGATATATCACAGATGTCTTATTTGCAAGAGGACGCTCCCATAAAATAAATAGATCGAAGTCCTCAAGTGGGAGATCTAAATATAGGGGAAGATCTAAATCTCCTGGAAAATTTGTAAAGGTATGTTGGAGACGTGGAAAAGAATGGCACTACAAGAAGCAATGTAGATCCAAAAGTGTTGAGAGATGGAAGGGACACAATGATGCTCCTTATACATAAGCAAAAATCTCCATGGATGAAGGAGGGGATGTGTACTTGGCTTCTTTAAGAACACGTGTATATCATGAGGCATGGTTGTTCGACTTAGGTGCATCCTTTCATATGAATCCTCACAGGGAGTGGTTCTGCAAACATGAAAGGTATGATGGGGGTGATGTTTTCCAAGGTGATAAATCAACAACCAAAATCATAGGACGAGGAAAATTTAAGTTGAATCTCATGGATGGAAGGATTAGAACACTCCCTGGTATTCTGCACATCCTTAGATTGGCCATAAAATTGATTTTTGTAAGCAAAATGGACAATGCAGGGGTAAAAATGGTGTTTGAGAAAGAAACTTGTAGAATGGTTCGAGGAGCAATGGTGTTGTTGAAGGGCGTTTGGTTTGGAACTCTGTATAAGTTGCAGGGAAGCACTATTAGTGATAGGTGCAATGATTTTGTTGTTCCCAGGATTGGAGTTGAAGAAAAAAAAAATCTTATAGTCTCTAGAGAAAAGACTATGTTGTGGCATCGAAGACTGGGGCATATTGGAGAGAAGAGCCTTCGAGTACTACATGGTAAAGGTATGGTTGAAGGTATGTCTAACTGCTCTCTAGATTTTGATTTATGTGAACATTGTGTATATGGGAAGCATAATCGAGTAAGATTCCCCTCTAGAGTAACGAGGGCAGAGGGAATTTTACAGTTGGTGCACAATGATGTGTTTGGACCTATGTCAGTTCCATCATTGGGAAAATCTACGTGCTATGTCTCATTTATAGATGACTTCTCGAGGAATACATGGATTTATTTCCTCATGAAGAAATCTAAAGTATTTAACAAATTCAAAGAGTTTAAGGCTCTTGTGGAGAATCAAACAGATAAGAGAATTAAGGTGTTGAGGTCAGATAATGGTGAAGAATTATGCATAAATGAATTTGAAGAATTATGTAAGAAGTGTGGTATAGCAAGGCAAGAGACTACTCCATATACACGTCAATAGAATGGAGTTGTAGAAAGGATGAGTAGGACGATGATGGAAAAAGTAAGATGCATGCTCAGTGGTGTCAAGTTAGGACAAGAATTATGGGTAGAGGTATTGGGTACTGCATGTTACTAGGTCAATCAATTACCCTCATCAACATTGGATGACAAGACTCCACATGAGGTATGGACTGGTAAGAAACCCTCTCTGACACATCTCAGGGTATTTGGTTGTGATGCCTATGTTCACGTTTTGAAGGAAAACAAGAATAAGCTAGATAAAAAAGTTGAAAAGTGTATCTTTATTGGGTATACAGATGGTCTGAAAGGTTATAAGATTTAGAACCCATAAACTAAGAAGGTAGTGCATAGTCGAGATGTGGTATTTAGAGAAATCAAAGATGTTGAAAAACAAGAACTCCTACCAAGGAAGGAAAAACCAGAGAAAATAGGGTTTGATTTGAAGGATAATGAATCAGACTCTATAAAAGAACAAGAATCAGAAGAAGAAGATCCTCATACTCCAGTATTGAGGAGATCCATTCGGGAAAGAAAGCAACCTGAAAGGTGTACTCCACCTAATTTTCATTCAAATTTTACTTTGTTTATTACTGATGATGATCCAAGAATTGGTAGGGAGGTAGTGGATTCAAAGGATGGAAAACTCTGGAAAAAGGCCATGGTGGAAGAAGTGGCAACTCATACTCCAGTATTGAGGAGATTGGTTTGAGGAAGAAGGCAACCAAAAAGGTATACTCCACCTGATTTTCGTTCAAATTTTGCTTTGTCTATTACGAATGATGATCCTAGAACTATTAGGGAGGCAATGGATTCAGAGGATGGAAAACTCTAGAAAAATTCCATGGTGGAAGAAATGACATCCTTAGACAAGGAGGCTTGGGATCTAGTGGAGTTGCCAACTAGAAGAAATCCCATTGGCAACAAATGGGTGTTTAAGAAGAAGTTGAATGCAGAAGGAAATGTGGAGAAATA
>ML848177.1:72319-94202 GCA_009831015.1 Picea engelmannii | reverse complement strand
AAAAAAAGTATAAGTCTTAATTGTTTCAATATCATCTTCTATTCTTTCAAAAAGCGAAAATTTATTTCTACAAAAAATGTTGAATGTTGATTTTTGTGTAAAGTATACATAACATAAGTTATAAATTTTATAGAAAAAGCTATGCAGGGTACATATTATAGAGTACAAATTCTATAAAATATGGAGGTTAAAAATATTATAGTACAAACCACATTCACAACTTACAAGTTACGGGGATTCTTTGAAATTGGAACGTATCACATCACATCTTGTAGGTTGAAAAGTGAAGGTCGAGGAATAAAAGATCAAGAATTCAAAAACACAACTCAAAACCTACATGCAATTGTCGAGAGAAGTAAGGCTCATTCATTTTAAATTGCAATTGCAGTGATGGAAATTGTTTTTGTTTGGATCAAGCTAGAAAACACCTTCTTGCACACTTTTTTTCTCATTATATTTGGTTTTTGTGAATCCACATTTAAGTACCTTCCGAACTGTGTTTTTAATGTCTTTGTGAATCTTGATAATAAGAATAAACATGGGTGCACCTCTAACAAACTCTATTTTATTTATTTAAAAAATATTAGTAGTTGCTATTTAAAAAAACAAATCCAAAATAATTCAGTAATATTTATTATTTCATTATATTAATAAAGATAATTATTTCAAATTTTGCAATCCATAATTTTTATTTTTACAAAAACCATTAATAACCATTTTTCTCCTTTTATGCTATGTTGGCATCATTATATGCATACAACTTAATGAAGTTGTAGATTGTTGATGTTATATTAAATGTAATTTCATAATAATTTTATATTGTACCTATTATACTTTTGTACTTACAATAAAAATGAACAAAAATAAAAATAACGGTTTTAAAACAAAACCCATAAAAAAAAAATTACTCTATCAAATTTATACCTTAAATATATAATTATTTTTTTTTATAAAAAATAAAATATTCAAATAAATAAAATATATTTTTATTTTTTATTAATTTATATATTATAAAAATATAATATCTATAAATTTTTAAATTAAATACATAACCATAATTTTTTTTTTCCTTTCAAACTACTATCCTCACATGGCAAAGCTCAATGTGAAAGGATGGAACCATTTGTCTTAAAGTATTTGACAATGACAAGCTCTCTTATTCATTATTAAATGTAAACGAAGTTCCACTTCTTTCCCATCGAAAGACACACCACCATGTAAAATGAAGACTTCGTGAATACGAATTGTCTTTTGTACAGAGACACCTTCTAGAACAACTTGACTATGGTTTAACAACACTAATTATAAAATTTTTGAAATACATATAAATCCAATCCAAATGTCTTAAATTAATTAAGAAATATATACACTCTAAAATCTAAATGTTATAATTCAATCAAGTTCATTACCTTAAATACCATATGAGTAATCATAAATCATATATTCCTAATTGCTAAATAATAAGCTTTCCTAGTTGTTACTAAATGGAAGCATACTTTTAAATTAAAAAAGGGAATTTACTTGTCTAATTATATTGCATTTTTTTAAACTTAGGAGTATAAGGTGAAATAGTTACTTTAACTATAAAACTATCATTAGTTTTACCTTCATATATGAAAACTACCTCCACATTAAAATGACAATGAATATACCCCAATGGTTTGTTTAATCAAAACGATTATTAGGATTGTTAAGAAAGCAATAGTCTAATTTGTATTGTGAAAATGTTATATAATGTCTTGAGTTGCTTGTGTGTGTTCGTGTACTCTAATTATCAAAATTTATTTTTTCTTAGTTTTTTTTAAGGGTGTAAACATGTTTTATTCTTAGAAGGGTAGTTTAAAAAATACATTTTAAAATATATTTAAAATTTTGAAATTTAAAAAATACATTTTAAAAAATATTTAAAATTTTGAAATTGTTTGTTATTTATGAAGGACAATAAATATCATAAAATGTCAAACGAAGGGTTAGATTTTCAATAACTCATCATTGTATTCACTTCCAATGTTTAGTTGGTCATTGAGCATTGGTTCATCACACAGTACTTGCCTTTGGCATCTAAAGAAAAAAATCAACTTTGTTTTAGTTGGCTCTTATCTATTTCATGATACAGTGTACCCCTCCACAACATTAAATCCATCACATATCTCAAACCTAGATAAATATCATATCATCGTATTGGTGTTTGCACTATTATATGTGTCACTTGACGAAAAATTCCCAACGAAGCTTAGAGACCTTGTCTTTGTGAATCCCCACTTGAATTCATGTGTTATGAGCATTGTTGATTGTTGTCAATATGGGAATTAGCATCACATCTAGTTTACATACTTCATATTTTTTAATCCTAAACTCACCATAATGTCATTTTCTTTGTTATATTTGCTTCTTATACTCACCATAATGTCATTTCCTTTGTTATATTTTCCTCCACCCTTAAATTTGTAAGAAACCAAAACAATTAGTCATAGGTTATGGATGTAAATTGTAATAGCATTTGGAGTTTACTATACTAGTAAGGCTAATTACAAATAATTTATTGAATGCCAATTTTAAAAAGAAAAGAATAGACATTGAGAAAACCCAAGGAAATAAGGTCATCTCTCTTTTTTCATGTTCACATATTCCATCTCACTAATAGTGTTGATCATGTCGATTCATAGTTATTTTATTGCATTCATAATGTTATGTGGTTGCTGGTTAAAATTCATGACATGGTTATATATTTGGTATCTAATATTATTCTTATTTCATCACATTAGTGGCCATGTTAGCCACTTAGTATGCAGTTCATGGCATCCCCACTAATACAATAGATAATGGGAATACAAAACACAACTAATAATTGAATGTAAATGTATCAACAATCCATCAATCTTGTACAAGTTTGGTCAAGATCATCAGAAAGATAATGCATAGATTTTCTTTGTTTCACATAAAACTATTTAATGATTATGTTTGGATTAAAAACTCTATTAATCTTTATGAGATTTTCTAACTTGTATGTTCTTGATTAAGTTTAGATATGAACTTGCACAAAATGAACCTTGTCAACATAAAAAAAACCTTAAATTGGGGTTACAAAAATGAAAATTGTGATTATGTTCATTCATTTTATAGCATCATCAAATAAACACTCCTTTTTTCTCCAAAATAATCATTCTCATTTTCATGATTCCATGCATTTTTATCCATCACACTTTTTCACTTTCTTCTTCTTGTGTCTAGAAATATTTACATCAGTGTGCCGATACTTTGCAAATATTTTGATAATACCCCATAGATCTCATTTCCCCTACATCATCCCAAGCCTAAGATCAAGGAGACTTATCATGTTCAACAACACAGGTATTCCAATAGAGGATGAACACCTTCAGTAACCACTCACACAACTAGATCAAAGATCAACACACCAATGTTTTGACGTGGTAAAACCCCTATGGGGAAACATCCATAGCCCCAGGAAGTGCAACCACTTGAAGAAATTTATTAATGCAAAAGAAAAAGATTACAGAGAGATTTTACAAGAGAGTCTCTCACAATCGATCATCGACAAATGACCCTCCATCCTCTTTAAATAGAGATCATGGACCAATTGAGTGTTAAGCCACAAATCAATGGATGTTAAGATCGAGGAGAATATGAACCGTCGGATCAATTTATGTCAGGAACATATGGTGACCGTCAGATTTCCTAACTAAAAATTAATACCAATGCATACTAAAGAAACACATTAAGAAACACACTTTTACCTAACAACACATTAGACCAAGTAGATCTTAACTAACTCCTAAGTGTTTAAATATTCTAACATCCCCCCTTAAGAACAACTTGGGATATGATTGAAGGATTTACAATAGTGACACAATAGGAGAAGGAAGGAGGCATTAGAGCCTATCCAAACTTAATGACAACTTCTTGCACTCCTAACATAGATTGAAGTTTGGAAAAATTCACTTCTGTAATAGATTTTTTGAAAATGTCTGCAACTTGATCTTCTATAGAGAAAAAGATCACTTCAATAACTTGATCATGAATGAGATTTATGATTAAGTGCATGTGTAGCTTGATGTTCTTGCTGCGCTGATGTTGAATTGGGTCTTTGGCGAGCTTGATTACACTCTGATTGTCGCACCAAAGGTTGGTTGGATGCTGTTGTTGAAATCCAAACTCTGAAAGGATCTGTTGAAGCCATAAGGCTTCCTAACTTGCATTTACCGTTGCTCAGTACTCTACTTCTTCTGAAGAAAGGGAAATATCCTATTGTTTTGTTACAGGCCCAAGTGACAGGTCCTGAACCAAGGATGAAAACATAACTTACAGAAGACTTCTGATCATCACGGTTGTCAGACCAATCTGAATCAGTGAAACCAACCAATAAAGGAGTCGCCCCTAAACTATAATGTATCACGAACTAAATTGTACCATGGAAAGAGTGAAGTGTCCTTTTAGTTTCTTTCCAATGGATTTCATGGGGTGTTTTCATATACCGAGCAACAAGACCAACAACAAAGGAAAGATCAAGATGGATATGAGTCAAATATAAGAGGCTACCAACTAACTGATAGTATAGGGTGGCATCAACTTTGGGAGAAGTATTGGTGGAAGTATGCTTGACTCCAGAATGGAAGGGAGAAGGGGTTGGTTTACAATCATCCATGTGAAAGCTACGAAGAAGGTCACAAGCATACTTAGAATGGGAAAGAAAAATTCCTTCATTGATTTGAAAAACTTGTAGGCCAAGCTAATAGTGAAAAAAACCTAAGTCTGTCATTTCAAATTTCTTCTTAAGGTTAGTTTTCACACGGTTTAAAATTTTTGAGTCACTACTAGTAAGGATAAGGTCATTAACATAAAGGATAGGGATTATGATATGGATTCCTACTTTATTGGTATAGACATTAGGATCAGACTGACATCTAGAGAATCTGATGTCAATAAGAAAGTTGTCCATTTTGGAATACCAATGTCAGGGAGCTTTCTTAATACCATAAAGATATTTCTTAAGATGAGAAACAAGGCTAGAGTCATTCTCGACATAGCCAAGAGGTTGTTCCATGTATATTTCTTTGTGCAAATCTCCATGCAAGAAGGTAGATTTAACATTCATCTGATGGACCTCCCATTTATGTGAGGTAGCAAGGGAAAGGACAATGTGGATGGAATTCATTTTGGCTATAGGGGGAAAGGTTTCATTATAGTCAATTCCTTCAACTTGGGAAAATCCTTTGCCAACTAACCGAGCTTTGTGTCTTTCAACACTTCCATATGATGCATACTTAGTTCTGTAGACCCATTTACATATGACAGGTTTTCTTCCTTTTGGAAGAGGTACAAGATCCCAAGTATCGTTGGCCATTAAATAACGATACTCTTCATTCATTTTTGTATCCCAATCTGGATGACCTGAAGCTTCTTCAAATGTCTCTAGATCACGAGTCTCTGAAACTTGAGCCAAAAGAGAAGAGGCTCATTGGAACTGTGAACATGTCTGATGATGATATGAAGGATCACCAACAATATCACCAACTGCTTCTCGTGTTCAACAAACCCATCTAGGAAGTTGTGGAGCTGGAGTTGGTTCAGGTTCAAAGGAATCATCTGGAGGAAGGTGAGTAGGTAGAGGTTGATTTTCATCCTCACTGTCATCATCTGAAGAAGAAACCATAATAGGAACATAAGAAGGCACAAACGTCGAAGATGGCTCACAGGCCGAAGAAGGCACAATCGTCGAATTACGCTCGCAGGCCAAGAGATTTTCATAAAATTTAACATCTCTTCTAATAATAATTTTATTACAATGTGGTGGAAGAAGTATATAACCTTTGACATCTTCAGAATAACCAACAAAGATAAACTTCTCACTTTTAGGTTGCAATGCTTTCCTTTTCTCATCAGGAATGTGAGCCCATGTTATACTTCCAAATATACAGAAGTGACTTACATCTGGTTTAATTTTAGTCCAAGCTTATTTTGGTGTTATATTTTTAAGAGCCTTTGTGGGAGTGTGATTTACTATGTAATTTTCACAGTTGATTGCTTCTGCCCAATACTTTAGACTTAATCCCTTAGATTGGATCATACAATTAGCTATTTATTTTGATGTGCAGTTCTTTCTTTCAACAACACCATTTTGTTGTGGTGTATATGGAACAATATGTTGCATTTGGATGCCCTGTGTAGTGCAGTCACCTGTAAAATTATTTTTCACATATTCTCCTCCATTATTTGTTCTTAACTTTTGAATTTGATGTCTAGTTTGCTTTTCTACAAGGGCCTTGTAGGCCAAAAACTCGTCAAAAAATTATCTCTTAATTTTTAATAAGCAAACCCAAGTACATCTGGAAAAGTCATCAATGAAAGTTAAGAAATAATTGCACCCAGAAAAAGAAGGAGAATAAAGTGGACCACACAAATCACTATGAACAAGACGCAAAGGGCCTGAGGCATTCCAAGAGGCACGCTTGTCAAAATTGTCCCGATGATGTTTGCCAAGAACACAATCGACATAAACACAATCTCTACATGAAAAAAGAGGAAGACCAATCACCATCTATTGATGACATCGTTGTTGCAATGAGTGATAGTTTAGATGACCAAACTGCTCATGCCAAAGTTTTCTCAAGTCATCGCTATGAGCAACAAAAACTGATGAAAAATATGATGACCCAAAGTTGTCAAACTTGTAGAACCTGGTAATATCATCAACAATTCCAGTTGCAATAACATGCTTAGGATCTTGTAGATCCTTGATTACAACTTGGTGAGGTGAAAACTCTACGGTTTTACCTTCACCTGAATGAGTGATTTTATATACTGATAAAAGGTTACAAGAAAGACTTGGAACACATAATACATCATTGAAATGACCATTTTCTACTTGAACTGTTCCAGATCCTTCAACACTAAGAGATCTATCATCACCAACAAATATTTTCTTGGTGTTACATTCATTTAGAGCAGAATAGGAAGATGCTCCACAATCAATAAGCCACTCATCAAAAGAAGAAGTAGAAGTTGTATTGAAGTAGAAATCAGAAGCAGAAAGTGCATGTCCATGAGAAGAAGAAGAAGTAGTAGAATCAATATTGATGTTATGCTTCTTCATTGTTTCTTCTAAAGCTTCCATATTCTTGAAACATTTGGACTCATCATGACCATATTTATCACAAAAGTTGCAATCTCTGTTAATCTTTTTACTTTTATATTTTGCTCCTTTGTCACCATTAGGAGCGGAAGTTGTTTGAGTGGGTTTGGGACCCTTATATTGCTTTTTGTTGTGGTAAGTATGTTGCTTCTTGGGATTCTTGGGTTTATCATTCTTATGGATGAATAAGGATTTGTTGGAGGTACCTGCAGTGTTGATCACTCCAAGTTGTACAATCTTATCTTTCTTTCTAATCAAAGCATCACAAAAGTTCTCAAGAATGGGTTTTTTATAAGTTGTCTCGAGATCCTCTTGCATGGTATAAAAGGTAGATACAAACACAAAATATGCACTACCTAGCTTAGAGAGAATAAGATAGATGCAATGATCTTCTTCTATCTTTTTCTTACATTCTTCATGTTAGCGATCAAAATGTAATGGACTTTTGAGAGCGTTTTCATCTCTCTCCACTTGACTTATTACTTTCTTCGGTCTTTTGGCCAGTGTCTTAACCTCCAGGTTCTTCATCAATCCCTCGTTGATTACTTTTGTTCAAAAATCCTTTCACTCCATCCTCTTGACTTGCAAATAAATGGTTAGAAATCCTTATTGAACTCTGCCAAATCTATTCTTTTGAGTTTGATGTATTCCTAGTTTTCTATTGAGATTTTTATTAAAAGAGGAGAATGATTTAAAATGTATTATCCTAAGTCTAGATTTTCTAAAAGTCTAAGCCATATCTCAATTAAAATCAACCAAGCTATGGATAAACCACTCAACATGCCACATCCCAAGTTATACCCACATGTCATACCATCCTATATGCTAGACACGAAATAAATAGGCCCAAAGCCACGCATGCCTAATTCACAAGCTAAGCCACAAATCAATACATGAGTTAAGCCATTTGTTAAATATCAAGTCAAGTCACAAATCATCAAACCCAATACATAATCCATAAGTTAACATCAAAACCCAGTGCAAACACAAAGACACATGTTAAGTTGACAAGTCAGGAGCAAGTGCTGAGTTCATTTATTTAGATCGCAGGGTATCTATTCTTGAAAGATATCTAGATATCGTGCCCTCTACATATGAAAAATGTGTTAATTGTTGGCTCTAAAAAATGGAAGGTCGTGACATATCAGCGCGCCAAGCAGACAAACAAGTTGTTGTTGCCAAGATATAGGTGTTGCAGACTTTGTATATGTTCAAAAGGATCTCGATTTAAGTTTCAGTGTGTATTCAAAATGGTGGAGGAAGTTGAGTTTGATGCCATTTCTCATCTGGACGATATCTACACTATGCTCATGTATATTGTCTGGACGGTAAAAAATATAGACAGAAACAAGGATTATTTCATAGAGATGGTTGACAGAAGTATGCAATCAGATGTGCTCATTTATGATTTCCTGATATGCGGGTATTACAAGAACAGAACTGGATGGGACTAATATTGTGGTTTATGCTCTTGGTGGCCATTCAATTGGAGATAACAATGGGCTCAAATCCATTTTATTTTTTGAAACATTGCCATTCTGGTTTTCTTCACTCTGTCTACAAGTGCTAGCACGGTGTTTCCTTCAGAAGCATCCACCCATATTATGGTCCTGATGGACTATCCAAGAGTGAATGCACCATTCAGGAAATATATCAAGCAACATTTTTGCTGTAAGAAGCAACTACGGTGAACATCGTCCATCCATTGATTGATAAAATTTGTCATATGTCTCATAAAGAGGCAAGAGAAAAACTTAGAGATGAATTACTGTCAAAGCAGTGCTTGCTGTTTCAGATTTGGAAAGAAAGAGTGCGTTGGTTCACTAATCATTTTGTTGCCAAAGGAAAATATGGAGCAATTGAAGAAGACTAATCTAAATGCAAGATACAGAGTGAAGAGTCCCTGTATATAGATTTTGAACAGCTTCAAAAACTGCACTTTTGGTATCTTAGCTAGAGTTTAAAAGACATTGTAAGATGCCGAAAGCTCCACTTTCGGTAGCTAATATCACTTTGTTTCATGCCTATAAATTGTTGAAAGCGCAGACACAGCCAGAATGCTAGTCTATTCACCTAGATCAAATCTTCTTACAACATATTGTGAGTGGGAAATCCCTCTACGGACTAGCACTTAGGGTTAGATGATGCATGAAGAAAAGACCTAAAGATATCTACTTTCTACCATTGTCCTAGACCTAATACCCATTATTCTTAAGAAAATGCATAGTTAAGTGAGCATAACTTATTACGAGCGTTTGATGTAGATCCCTCCTTATGCTTGATCATTTTTTGATTACAACTCTCCTCCCAAGGCTGACTTGCATTCACATAAAACAAACAACAAACTCCGCATGCATTTGATATATAGATTAATGGGTTAGATATTTCAATAGACAAGTATACAATAAATCATAGAAACATCATATGGTGGGATGGGAAAAGTATCTCTTTATTATTAACTTCAACAAATCAACTTACAATGATAAATCCGACCACTACTCCACGAACCTGGTCCTGGGCTCCTCTTCAACTGTTCTCCAACTTCTTTGCTTTATCTCTCTCTTTGCACAAGGAAGGCTAAAGGGTTGGGACAAAGGGAATATGCAATTGGGTATAGTTTCTTTACTATGATTCTCCTCTTCCAAATAGGACCCCTAACCCTTTTTTTATAGGCTAGAAGAAGCTAGGTATTTGGGTGAACCCTTGGCCATGCATGGCCGTAAGTTTCAGTTAACTCACCCAAAGCTGTGTGTTCTATCGACAACTTTCCTTTTTTCGTTCTTTTGTAGGTACACGCGGGTTTTTTTGGGTCAGCGAGCATGTACACGCATGCAATAATACAGTAGGGCACGTGGGCCTTTATTAAAAGTGTTTTTAAGAAGAGTTGTTCAACATTGTTTTGGCAAAGAAGGAATCTGAGATGGCCTGATGCCAGGTAAGCTTGTATGGTGCAAATTAGGGTTATAACATATGCCCCCTAATGTGTGAGGTTAGAAGAGCATCTGATGGCCGAAATACATTACCAATCTTTACTGATGTGTTGAACAAGTGAGCCCAAGGACCAGAAATCGGGAGGCGTCATCTGCAAACGTAACAATTGTCTCACTAAGGCAGGCATACCCATGCTCAGGATAAAATAAACGCATGGCTACCAATCAAATACACTGTAGATCCATGTCATACAACTATATAAAGTGTAGCCACAAACAATACATAGTGGAGCTACATCTTGAAATAAAAAAGATATACATGTAGAGTATCCATCTTCGTAGAAGATGATAAGGCCTGATGGCTGGAGATGAGGTCTTCAGAGCTCGAGAAACAACTTCAAAATCTTCAAAACTCGAGTAGGAGTGTAGTATGAGTGTACAAATTCACTACTCAGAGGTCTTCGACGGCTCGTTGATCATGGACTAGAGAATCTTAATGATCAGACTGAAGGCTTCATTGATTTCGAACAAAGAATTGATTGGACGTTCAGGATGGTTGGGTATGAGGCCAAGAGATAAACTGCAGAGGGGCCGACTCAGGCTTGGTAAAAACTTCCCTTGGACAACAGCATGACAAATGATGAGACTCAGGCAACATGGCATTAATCATAAGTTTACGAGGCAGGAGGCCATGAAAACTCTCCATATGTTTGGAAGAATAACCAAACGGAGGAGGACACAACTCTATGTAGCGAGAACAACTTCCTAAAGACGTATTAAATCCCATAGTTTGACGAACAAATGGAGAGATGTGCTTTATCCAAGGGTGACTTATTGTGCTGCCAATAAAGAAAATACTTTTCCCTTCCTCTTTTTGGGGTATATTTGATTTTTTTTTTCTTTTTCAATGATTTTGGAAAAATGAATAAAGGAATGTTACGTTACAACAGAGGAATGAGTGGTACAAACATACAAGTTCAAGGTGCAAGGACAAGACTGATGTTCAGAACAATGATACTCGGGAAAAAATCCTCCGGGGGCCAAGGGTGTTAAGACGCAGAGGCAAAGTGCTACAAGGTGTGTGTATAAGGTATTCTTCAAATGGTTCAGTTGGGAACAACATCGAGTCGACATTTAGACCAAAGACACAGGTATGCAAACGCGGTTAACAAAACACATAATGGTAACATCCTTCGATGTAAGTTTAACGAGCCCAGAGAAGGTAAGCTCGGTGGTTTTTCATATTTAGAGAGTCTGAAAAAATGTAAAAGGAGACTCCATTGGGGTACCTTTTTCGAAGATAGTCTAGTCGGTTCGAAAAAGGGGTAAACTAGCACTGACAAGACGTCTATTCAAAACCATTTTAACGAGTGTGAGAAAGACAAGATCACTTGACTATTTTTTCATTTTTAAGGAGTCTAAAAAAAGATTAACTGTGGACTCCATCAGGAATGTTCTTCTGGACCAATTTAATAAGTGTGAGAGAATAAGGTCACTCGACGATCTTTTCAATTTTAGGGAGTCTGAAAAGAGCTTAACTATGGACTCCATGGGGGTTCCTTTTTCGTAAATTTAGTCCCTCTAGCCTGAAAAAGGGTTCAAATGATACCTGAGAGTACTCTTTTAGAGAACTGAAGTTCCATAGAGTATACCTTTGTTCGTACAGTTGACCGTCCAGACCGAAAAAGGGGTAAACTACCGCCGAACAGACATGACTTCAAATTTCAATTTAATGAGCATGAAGGGCCACAAGATCGCTCAACAATCTTTTCATGTTTAGAGGGTCTGAAAAGGGATTAAAAAAAGACCCGTTATATCTTTTGGGAGTCCTGAGGGTGAGGTCAAGAGTAAAAAAGAATCATGCAAATGAGGCTCAAACTTGTAATCAAAAAAAAAAACAAGGAATCCCGAGCCTACGGTTATTAGAGACAACATGGATACCATAATGCAACAAGGATCTACCTAGGGCATCCATATTCCGGTAAGCTCTGCCATCAAATTGCGACACTTCTAAAGCAGTAATGATGGTTCTATGTTGCAACCTGATGGGATCAATCCTATGGCAAAGGAAAAAGACAACGAGATACAAAAGTCAGGGTAGAAACCTAACCTACATGCTCAAGTTGATCCTCAGAAAATTTTTCCATGGACTGTCGAAAATTACCCAAAACTCCAAAAATTGTCCCGATACCTGATCATACCTCCCCAATGCAACTCATGAATCACTCTAAATGGTTTTTGGTTTGAAAAACATGAAAAAGTGACAAAAAGAGGCCAAAAAGTCTATAAATAGAAGCTGGTAGCTCATTATCACCATTGTTGATTTGGAAATTGACTCTGGAGCCAAAAAAAACCCTTTGATAAAAGTGGTGATTCCGGGAGCTACAGTGGAAGAAACAACCATCTGTCTGGACCAAGCAAGTACAAACTCTCTTATCTTGCATTTTAAGTCCTTACTTTTGCATTGGGTTCCATTTTTTAGGGGGGCGTCGACCTTTAAAAGGTCGGCCCTAGGTCAACGTGGGTTGTCTCAGGACATGCTGCATGTACATTTAGGAAGAGTAAACTCTGCACGCGTGTACACGCGACTATTAGAATTACAACCCCCATGGACCCCCCTATTGAATGAAAAAAGCTTAAAAACAAGGATTAACCCTCCTGAACCTTGGTATTTTGTAGGATGTATGTCCACTGGAGAGAAAGAGAGCATGAAGAGATTAGTGAGTTGGTCGGGGAAGACCCCAATGCTATGGCTGCCTTGATGCAATGTGGGTTGCTCAAGTTTTTCTTATGTCCTTTTATGCAGGCACAACCTAGGCTACTGAATTCCTTGGTTGACTATTGGCATCTGGATGCAGAGGCATTCATGTTAGAGGGGTAGTCACTGGTGCCCATGACTGAGGACATCTATTTTTTGACTGGCCTCTCCAGGAGAGGGGAACCAGTCAACTTCCAGAATTTTCCTTCAGGGCCGCATAACATAGCGGAATTGATAGGTCTTTATTGTGCAACTGATACAAATTGCTTGAGCTCACAGGTGCCCATAAACAAGATTATTGACTTATCGCTACAGGCGATAGTGTTTCTTATTGGGTGAATTATTGGTTCTACAGCTCTACATCAGGCGTCCCGGGCACAAATGAACTATGCAGTCCAATGCTTAAATGCACAAATATTTGATTGGAGCACCACATTGTTAGAGTGTATGAAGAGGTAGTTGACAGATTGTCGATTGCAGACGCAGAGAAACTTCAGGTTCTGGACCGTTCTATGTTCTTTCTTCTTTGAGAGAGTTCCGATATTTAGTCCTCGAGTAGTGGTATGAGGACATCAGGCCTCTCTTCCCGCTATGTGTAGATGGGAAGTGTTACTGTCGCGACAGGGTGGCGGAAGGACTAATGAGTCCTTCGACAATGAATTCTTCACGTGGTTGTCGCGACAGATCCTAGTTATAGAGGATTACCCCTATGCTGGGATTGATTTCTCGAGAGACCCTGAGATACCAATACCTTCTGGTGAGGAGCGAGGAGAGATGGGTAAGTTTACTTCATTGTTTTTTTTTTTGTGAAACATATGTAATTTTTATGTTGTTTTTGTTATATATCATTTTTTATGCCAGAGTATTTGATGGATATGTGTTTGTTGCATGCAGATGTGGGACTAGTGTGACCTGCAGACTATTCCAGGAACATGCGTCATCCTCAGCCAGGGGTCGCACCTGCTGCCATAGGGGGACCAACAGCAGTAGGAGATCTTCCAGTCGGGGAGGCTGAGAGGGTGTTGAGACTATTCGAGCAAAACTTTACTGCGCTCACTCACACGGTCCCTATGGTAGAGATTGAGGACTTTCCACCATCAATAGAGCCTCATGTAGTGGGGGCACCATAGATGTGGGTCCGATTGTTTCGACGTTTAGCCAATGCTGTAGATCAATACAATAGGGCCCACATGCCCTGACTTTAGTTAGGTTTTTCACGTGTTGAGAGCACTAATTGTATATATTTTTGAGGGAACAAGCCCTGTGACTCGTTATTGGTCATATTTTTGAGGTGCTTGCATCCATCTATGTACTCTGGTGACTATGATGTTATATATGGATTTTTATGTCTTTTTGTGTTTTATGGATCATTTTTTGCAAAAAAATGTATTTACATGTTTATGTGTATGTTCTTTCATATGTGTGTAAGATGCCAATCTAAAATTTGATTAGCTAGAGTATCTGTAATTTGATTTAATCTCCTAGGAATATGAAAATATGTAATATAATTAAATCTTCATTTTAAGAGACATACCCTAAGGAATTGTCAGTGTAAAGTCGGATCATGAACATGGTAGATTCTATTTAACTGAGACACAACCAATTGAGCATCGAGATATACCCGGAGATGAGAGATACCAAATGACTGAGCATCACAAAACAACTCAATAAATGCACTGTACTTGGCGACATTGTTTGTGGTGTCACCTAAGCATATACCTTCGAAAGATAATAACTGGCCTCGAGGTGTAAAAATTACCCAAGCTGCGGAGGCAAGCCTCCAAGTGTGCCAGCTAGTACCATTTGTGTACCTAATGAACACCTCGGGTTCACTTGACATATGCCACAGTGATGAAAGATACATCAAAATGACACATCCATAACACTAAAAAACTAGAAAGTAAAAGTAAAAAGACTATACATATGTTACAAAAAGTTATCCATGGTGACCTGCCTATGAGTAATACTTCTTGAGGTAGAGTCCATTTCTAGGATCTTCCAAAGAACTCCCTTCAAAGTCAACCAGATGATAAGAGCCCTTCTTTAGAACCTCTTTTATGATGAAAGGTATGAACCACATGGGTTTGAATTTTCCTGCCCCCAGGGGATGCTTATCTTGGTCATAGACTAGGACAAGGTCGCCTTTAGAAAAAATCCAAGGACGAACAGACCTATCATATTGACACTTGAATTTATGTTTGTGAGCCTCGTTGGCCAGGGTTGCATCACAATGCTGCTCATTGAGCTACTTAAGGTATAATAACCGCTCTTCAAGTGGAGAAGTGTCTGGAAATAATTGTACTGCCAACTTTAGAGATGGGATATGACATTCAATAGGCAAGACTGCCTCCAGCCCGTAAATGAGTTGGAAATGTGAGAAATTAGTTGCAGTCTTAACAGATGTTCGGTAATCCCATAATGCCAAGTATAACATCAAATGCCAATTTGACTTGGCTGAGTTGATCGTTCATTGTAAAATGGTCTTAAGAGTTTTATTCACAGCTTCCACCTGACCATTTGCTTGGGGGTAGTAGGTTGAAAAATGTTCCTGCCGTAACCCAAGATTTGAAGTTAACTCAGTCATCATCTGGTTTTGAAAGTGACTTCCATGGTCAGTGACAATCTCCCTCGGGATGTCGAACCTTGCTATTATCTGGTTGAATAAAAAGAGAGTTGCAATCTCTCCATCATCTTTAAACATTGACATAGCTTTGACCCACTTCGTGAAGTAGTCTACGACTACGATGATGTAATGGTGCCCCCTTGCTGAAGGAGGGTTGCATGTAGTATAATCAATCCCCCACTTGGTGAAGGGACCAACTGTGATGACAGGAAACATGGGAGTGGGATGTGCCCTCATCTTCCGAGAGAATATTTGGCACGGGTGGCACTTCTTGACCGATTCGATACAATCTTTGATTAGTGTCGGCCATAAGTAACTTGCTTGTAGACAGTTTTGGGCTATTTCCAACCCAGAAAAATGACCTCCATAGGCTCTAGTATGGAAATTGTTAAGCACGATAACTACTTCTTCGTGAGTGAGACATCGACACAGGATGTAGTCTACACCTCGTTGATACAATGTATCATCAAGTATGAGATAATTGTTAGCCTGATGGCATATGCGTCGACGATCATCACGAGAATTAGAGGTGGGGCACTTCAAATTATGGAGATAGATAAGTATATCTCCGTACCAGGGATCCATAGAGGTGATCAAGAACATATCTCCTCAGATAGGCAACTCTTCGGGCACAAGATCACTTGACTCAATTGGAAGCTCTGAAATAAGTTCTGTGAAGACCAATGACTTTTTGGATTTCGCTGAAATGAAATCTAAGTCAAACTCCTAGAGGACGACTATCTATCTACTGATATTCCCGCCTATTACTCGTCATGTCAACATGTACTAAAATGGATTCACGATAGCAATGACGGTGGTTTTGCGAAATAGAACATAATGACAGAACCGTTGAATAGCATGGAATGTTGCCAATGCAAGTTTTTCGATATGAGAATAATTGAGTTCCGGTCCTACGAGGCCTCAACTCAGGTAATAGATCACATATTCTGCGAACAAGTCATCTTCTTGAACTAAGACCATGCCTATGGTTGAATCTATTGCAGCCAGATATAATAAGAAATCCTTGTTATAGTTAGGTGGCCGAAGCAGAGGGGCAGTTGTGAGGGCATGTTTCAATGTGGTGAAAGAGCATTGAGTGGCATCGTCCCAATAAAAAAGAACGCCTTTATTAAGTAAGAGCATAAATCCCTTTATGATCTCTACATAGTTGGCGATGAAGCATCTTAAAAAATTCGCCTTGCCCTATAGACTTTGAAGTTGAAGGATTGTGCGTGTGGGCGGAACTGAATTATTGCCTCAACCTTGAGAGAATCGACCATGATCCCTGTTGTTGACACTATGAAACCTAACAAACGTCTTGATGTTATGCAAAATCTACACTTGTTTGGATTCAAGTGAATCCGGAGGTAGCGACAACACTCAAAGATTAGTCAGAGGTGTGTGGGATGATCCATTCTCATGCGAGATCGAGATGCTAAATCATCTAAATAAGCCTCGAATATATGCTTGAGGTCATGGAAAGCAAAATACATGGCCCACTGAAAGGTGGCTCTAGCATTTTTGAGACCAAAAGGCATCTTACGATATGCAAATGTACCCCATGGAAAAATGAAAGCTATTTTTTGCTGGTCTTTGGATTTGATTTGTATTTGGTTATATCTTGAAAAATCCTCCATGAAAGAGAAGGCCTCGCAACCCACACATTCATCAATTATTTAGTCTATGAGTGGTGTGGGAAAATTATCTTTGGGACAAGCCTTGTTCAAATCACGGAAGTCTGCACATACACGAATTATGCCTTGTTTTTTATTGATCGGCACGGGGTTTGACACCCATTGGGTCAAATGGATAGGATAGATAAAACCAACTTTTAGCAGTTTCTCAAATTCAACCTTAATGGGTGCTTCTTTCTTGGGGTTAACTGGATGAAGCTTCTTCTAGACAGGCTTGGCATCTGGATAAGTTGTGATTTCATGTTCAACTATTTTTTGATCAATGCCTGACATTTCCTCGTAAGACCAGGAAAAAATGTCACAGAATTATTTAAATAGATTTGTGTAGATTTGAATCTCTCTGGGGGAGCAGTCAACTTCAATGAAAACATTCTCCATGATGCTAGGGGTTCTGGAGATATTGATCGGTATGGTTTCAGTGATGGTTTCCATATTACCTTCATCATAGACCTCGTGTGTAGCTAAGGGATTAATAGGAAAAGACCTATCTCCAGTCATAGTCAAGGTGAATTCTCTGGCCTCGATTCTACTTAACTCTAGGAGGAAATATGATTTGTGATGAAGATCATCCCATGGTTTTTCCTGACTATTCATTGCTTCAATTACTACTTCGTTAGAGGGCAAGACTATGTCCAACGAATCGGTGTTAGCGAGAGAACCTTGAGCCCAAATAGGATCAAGAAGCGGATCGAAAGCTTATGCAGGAGTTAGATCTGGGTTGTCTAAAGCTTGCTAGACTAAAGAGTATGCTACCTCAGCTGCGGACAAGGGCATGGACATGCCCAGATGCCCTGTCCCCTCCATCGTGGCCGATGGGGAAGGAAGTATCCATGGATCAGTGAAGTAAGTTGTGCGAAATGAAAAAAATTGGAAAATATCAACCTTATGGTGGTCGGATATGAACTTGACATCGCCTTGAGGGGGTGGGTAATTGAAGATACCCATCAAATATGGGCACAAAGAAACCCCTATGTTGACTACACCTAGTTGAGGATTATCAATCATTGGGACCGCGAACACTCCCAATGAAGGGTCAGATCTGGAGAAAGACAATTGATCAATGGTCACAATCCAGTCCTCGTGTGGAAACAACAAGACATGGAAAACTGTAGCAACCACTGCTTGCATGGCATAAGTCCAACTCCTTCCTAACAAAAGCTTGTAGTCGAGAGATGCATCGACTACCTCTACCTCAATGCACATGGTCTTCCCTCCCAATTGCATAGGAAAAGAGGGAATGATACCATGTGGTTGAAATGAACGATCATTGAAAGCAATGACAAGAGTGGGTGACGAAGACAAAATAGGCTGGCCAATGGCCTTTCAACATGCCAATGACATAACACATGTCGAGGCACCCTCATCAACCACCATGCAGAAAATATTTCGAGTAAAAGTTTTCCTGGGGTGAGACACTACTATCTAAAATTCTACATGGTATGGTAGATGAGGTTTTAAGTCGGTTGTATTTAGCATGATGGTACCCAGATTACAAGTCTCGGTAGATCCTAGGGTGGTTAAAAAATCTTTCCTCTGGGAAGGGCATCTTTGGAGGACCTCCAAAGTGGACATCGCACAAGGGGTTTGAGACAAATCTTCCACCACAGAATAGTTCTGGACGGCCCTTGCTTTTGGGTTATGATAAGCTTTTTTGAATGCACCTTTTGGGATGCGTGTCATTGTTTCTCCCAAAGTCTTCTCAATATATAGAGGAAGAGATGGGAGTTCGACTTCTTTTCCCTTCTCAGAAGTTCTTGGTTTACTGTAGTCATGCGCTCTAGTGGATATGAAAGCATCACCCTTCATCATATATACATTCATGGATGCAGGATTGTTTGAAGACAGAGGGGGTCCTTGAATACCCCCTTCCGTGCTTGTAGAGGCTTGGGTTAGGTTTTTTCCATGTTGAAATGGAATGGTTAACACAGCAGGTTGTTGCTGTGTCATGAACTTTTGGACCTCTGCAAGCCGGGGACATAGGTGGGTCGGGTGGTCTTCCACACACCGGTTGCATGGATACCTCACCTTATGTTTCTCAGTGTTGCCCCCACAAACATTATCTGTGGGTTTCTTATCCCCCTTACCTCTCTTTCATTGTTTTTTATTTCCTTCAGGTTGCTGGGTGGCCTTTGGATTTATCAATTTCACTGTGTGTACATCCGACGTTTTAGTAGGGGGAGAAGCCAAAACAATAGTTTGGCTGGCCACTGTGTGTTGTATAGACAATTGTTGCAACTGATTTGTCAGTTGCTCAGAGGGATTTGTTTGTGTTGAACCAACAATACCATCGGCATGTGGTCCAACTCTCTGTTTGGTTTTATCAAGTATTGAGTGTGGCACATCTGGCAAGATCTCGTATAATAAATGAGACTGAGAATAGATGAGCTCAAGTTGTTGAGCTCTCATGATTGTGTCTTCTTTGAAAAACACTCCTGAAGTCATGACGTCTTTGGATAACTGTGGGACCAAAGACTTAAGGAACCACTCAAGAAGGAATGTTGGTGGGACTAGTACCTTAATTAAACTCTTCTGGCATCTCCATTCTTGGATGTGATCTGAGATATGGTCTTCTTTTGTCTGTGAGAAATTGGCCAACAATTCTATGCCAGCGTCGTATCTTACAGGTAATTGAAAATGGTTTAGGAAGGCCATTGCCAATTCACCGAAGGAATATTATCTTGAGCGGTCGAGCTGAATGCACCATTTCATGGCACTCCCAATGAGAGTACATTGAAACAGTCACAACTGTACAGAGTCATCTTTCAACGAGTTAGATGAGCACCAAAGGTGGAAGGTAGTCACATGATTGCCTGGATCTTCATTAGGCTTGGCTTCTAACTTTGGTATGTCTGAAGGCAACTTTGTCGGCATAGGAGTCCAACACATATCATGACAGATAGGGTCATTCAACAACCTTGTCAAGTCTGGCAAATGCAAGGTTTCTAGGAAAGGTAATTTGGGTTGTTGGTGATAACCTGGAAAAAAGGGACCTGGAATTTGACTAGCACCAGGTTGCCAGGAAGAGTTTGGCTGCTGGCTTGGGTTCTGGTAAAAACCATGGCCATGACTATTGTATGGATTTTTCATGTGAGGAGACATCATCGGTTGATTCCCAAAATAGGACGTAGATGGATGGGCGTGCATTACATTCGGAGGACTTTGGGAAGGGTTGTCCCATGCCAGTCCCGTAGGGATGGGCATAGTACCTTGTCCGGGGTTCCATTGACTGTGGAAAGAATTTCCCCAGATCAACATTCCTGACGAAGGAATGGATCCTTGGCAAGAATTCGAAGGCCCTGATGTGGAAGAAGTTTCTGGGTTTGCCCCCTGTGCAAGAATAGTACCCTGCATAGGAATAGGTTGTCCGAAATCGGGGTTGTCCCCAGTATGAAAAGTAGCTGATGAGAAGGCGTTGTTACCAAATGCACCGAAAAAAGAAAACAATGTCGAACCTACCGACATATTATGCGAAGGTGGTCCTTGACTCCCTGCTCCAAGTAAACTATGGTGTGCAGGTGGCCCGGTGGATGGATGGTGCATCCCTTCGAGCGAAGGGGACGAAGGAGGTATATGACCTCCCCTGTAAGGGAAAGCATTAAAAGGAGAAGGAACTCCCCCCATGTGGCCTTGCAGAGGAGCGTTAGAGATCCTTGCCCCTAGACCTGAAGTTTGTGAAGTGGATTAGGAAAGTACAGGACTTGTACCTGAACTAGGCATCCCGTATGAGAATGGAGGGCCTGTCGCACTTGGTGGGAAAGGGGTTGTGGCCGCATCCATAGACGAGATCAGACCACTATGCGAGGTAGAGGTGGCCAAGAGCATGGTGGTTCGGACCAGTGATGGTGGGTTAGGAGGTGGAAACTCTCTTGTGGTAACAATCATAGTGGGAATTGAAGAATTTCCAGAGGGAGTGACAACATTTGTTTCCATTGTTGCGTGCGACACTGTCTGGCACTCATAAGAGTGAATCAGTACGATGATGGGTGCTGAAATATTAGTGGTTGAGGTTTCAGGTGGACCAAGAGCTTTTGCTCCAAATTCTAAAACAATCGATTCCTCTGGATGTTGGTTGGGCACAATTTCTTGTGACCCGGTTGCTTCAAAAGACCCTTGTTGGTCTAGCCTTCACCTTAGTGGTGGCGGGGGTGGCTCCAGTGTAACCGATGATAGGCCCTGAAGCCTTTGTGGCTAGCAGAGCTCATGATCCTCCACTGTGTGAGAAGATCAAAGACACTCTAGGGCTGTCTAATCATTCAAAGAACCAAACACACTAAAAAGTCCCTATAAGATAAGACAAGCAAACACTAAACTAATTGGAAGAACAGTTACAACAACCAACACTAGAGCAACTTACCGGTGCAAGTGCAACTCGAACACAGAAGCACCCTTTGGGTATACTCTGCAAATCATGGCTCATTGTCTGTCCTAGGTATCACAGTATACCCCCACAGTCACTTGTGTATGTCCCTAAAAAGATAGGCAACTAGGTTGCCAGCATGTGAACAGTGTTGGAAATATGGCTACAACAGAGATGACGCAGATGATCAAGGTTGTCATTGATGGCAATCGATTGTTTATGAAGAAAAGATGCTGAAACACGACTGCTGCAACACGAATGCTGAAACACGACTGTTGGAAGCAAACACAGATGCTGCAACACAAAAGTGAAACATGCTGAAACGTAGATGCTGAAACACGACTGTTGGAACACGAATGCTGAAACACGAC
>ML848177.1:51742-72219 GCA_009831015.1 Picea engelmannii | reverse complement strand
AGGGTGGTGCTAGGGAGACGTATGTCTCTTTCACTGCAAGTGGGTGCTTGTAGAATCTGAAGGTTGGTGCCTTCACTCAGTTGGTGTTGAAGTAAAAGGAAGTCGGGGCTTCCACCTAGTGGGTGCTGGGATTCTGTGAGAGTTGGTGCTCTCTGCCAGTTGGTGCTGACAATCAGAGGTTGTATCCTCTATGAGTTGGTGCTCATAAAAGATAAGTTGTAACGAAGTTGGTGCTTGCTGAACATCTTAAGAAGACGAGCTTTTTTCCCGGGTTGGGTTTCCTCTTGAAAAATCTGTGTCTCATAATTGTGAATGAATGCTGTGTGTGTGATTGTTGTTCGTTATGATATATGCTTTATGTTTACAACACTGGTTTTCACAGTAAATACTTACTGCCACTAAGATTAATGATTCAAAGTTAAAATTGAGAGAGATTGTTAATAATTTACAATAACTGATTCACCCCCCCCCCTCAGTTATTTCATACCTGTAACAAACAGTCACCAAGCGGGTACAGTCAAAAGTCGGGTAGACCATAATGAGTAGGGTATCGAGCCCAAAACTTGTCAAGGGTATCGAAAGAAAATGGTCAGAAAGACAACTGAGGACCTCGAATGGATTCGAGACCCACAGAGCTCCATGGCAAATGCAACTGACAGAATCCCAAAACAAGCCCTCTATATGTTTTCTCCACTACGATTGGTCTAGATTTGGAGGGGTTATCTCCGCTACCTTTTCGCATACGACCTCATGTTTATCCCCTGTGTTAGAGGGGGGTCCCGGATGATTTTCACGATACTAGACTTTGACACTCCCTAAATCAGACTCCAATGTTTGATTTTAATGGCCTTGAAGAGTTTCCTCTCCAACCTAATTCTAGGCCCTAACCCTAAACTAGTTGGTTGACCCTACAAACATAAAAAGTCTAATGAATTTTAGATTTAGTGTTTATTTTTATGGCTTGTCTTACGTCAAAGGCGATGAAAGTGAAACTAGTGATGTTTGAAAGATGAAAGTAAAATAAACAGAAAGCTTGGAAACAAAAACTTTTCTTTAAACAACTTTTTTTGTTTTTATTTTTTTTCTAAGATCTTTGAACAACAAATTTAAAGCAAGATTTCACTCAACTACGAGCTACTTATGATCTAAGTAAACTATCAATAAATTATGAAAGCAAATACTTTTCCCTGATTACTAATGCAAAACAACACTTTTTAACCAATCAAAGAAATACAAGTTTTTTTTTTTTATTTGAATGCTCACAAAGAAAAAAAGCAAAAATACCAACAAGTCAAAACCAAGAAAAATTTCTGGCCTAAGTGCAGATCACAAAGAGTCACGTCAAAAATCACACACAAGCAAATTTTAAAAATGGACTCTCACATTTGTCTAAAAACCCTATGAAAGAAAATTTTGAGGAAAAACTTCTAAATGAAAAAGAAAGCTATTGCTGTGATCAAACCTAAGTTACTGACTGCTATGACAGAGACCCAAAAACCTGAGAGGTATAGACCTTGTCCAAGGAAAGGATGACTGCCTCACCTTCAACAAAAACTTCTCCTCAAGCACACCATCGACAGTTCAACAACAAGCGTGTGCACATGAGTTATGTAAAGTCAGAGGGCATGTACACACGTGATGGACTTATACAAGTCGTGTGTATCCTTGACTCTGAGACAAAAAAAAAAGACAAGCAAGCCAGCCCAAGCATAAATTACTGGTACTGAAAACCAGAACCTCTTGAAGACTTAGACACTTACTTTAACAGAAAAAGAAAACAAATCAAGGAAAACTTCATAGAACAAACCAATCCAAGGTGAAACCTAAGCTACAAATTGCAAGCAACAAAGACTAGAAAGAGTTCCAAAAAACCGCTGAGAAGGACTACTTCTGATAGGGAAGATGATGACTGCCTCTTTAAAAACAATTTTCTGGAATCTACACGCGACTATCACTTCCTCAGCTAGCGTGTACACGTGGGCTGTGAGAATGCAGGGCACGGGTACATGTGTGTAAACCTTATACAGGCCGCGTGTACCTCTGTGGGTCTTGAAAAATCTACAGTCAAGCAAAGAAACATAGATAACTGGTATGGAAGACCAGAATCTCTGTTAGCTCAAACTTTTGTAGAAACTTTAAAAACAGGGAAATGAAATCAGTTCTTAAAAATACCCAAAAATATCCCCATGAACCCTAGAGACTTCTCCAGTATGGTCACCAATTCTTTTGTGAGCGGGAAATCCCTCTATGGACTAGCACTTAGGGTTAGATTATGCATGCAGAAAAGACCTAAAGATCTCTACTTTCTACCGCCATCCCAGACCTAATCCCTATTATTCTTAAGCAAATACATAGTTGAGTGAGCATACCTTATTATGGCCATTTGATGTAGATCCCTCCTTATGCTTGATCGTTTTTTGATTACAGCTCTCCTCCCAAGGCTGACCTGCATTCACATAAAACAAACAACAAACTCCGCATGCATTTGATATATAGATTAATGGGTTAGAGATTTCAATAGACAAGTATACAATAAATCATAGAAACCTCATATGGTGGGACGGGAAAAGTACCTCTTTATTATTAACTTAAACAAATCAACTTACAATGATGAAGCTGACCACTGCTCCATGAACCCGGTCCTGGGCTCCTCTTCAACTGTCCTCCAAATTCTTTTCTTTATCTCTCTCTTTGCACAAGGAAGGCTAAAGGGTTGGGACAAAGGGAATATGCAATTGGGTATAGTTTCTTTACTATGATTCTCCTCTTCCAAATAGGACCCCTAACCCTTCTTTTATAGGATAGAAGAAGCTAGGTATTTGGGCAAACCCTCAGCTATGCATGGTCAAAAGGTTCAGTTAACTCACCCAAATCTATGTGTTCCATTGACAACTTTCCTTTTTTTGTAATTTTGTAGGTACACGCGGGTTGTTTTGGGTCAGCGAGCGTGTACACACGTGCAATAATAGAGCAGGGCGTGTGGGTCTTTATAAAAAGTGTTTTTAATAAGAGTTGTTCAGCGTTGTTTTGGCAAAGAAGGAATATGAGATGGCTTAATTCCAGGTAAGATTGTATGGTGCAAATTAGGGTTATAACACATCCATATCACTTAAGGATATTTCCAGGCCCATACCAATTCCAAAATACAGAAGATCAATGTCTTTTGTGGATTTTGAGGAAGTTTTAAAGTTAAACTTGGACTCTTATTCAGTTGAAGAAGGAGAATATTTGGTCAACTATGTCTCCATCTCCAGCCTTTAAAGAAGATGACTCATCAATAGGTGGTAGAGATGATTTGAGAAGAGCTTGTGCCATTTGAAGACTCATTTTTAGATGGGATTCAATCCCTTAGAAATAGGATCCAAGTTTTAGTTGTTGTATTTGATTTTACTTAGAGATTTGATTAGATTAGAGATCTATTTATTTAGGATCTCTGGAAGTGTATGAGGATATTATTTAAGGCCCTCAAAGGATATTATGAAAAGTGGAAAGACAGTCCAAAGACTGTGGTTCAACTTTAGAGACTCTTAGACACTTTGTACTCAAGCTTCTCATGTTCTTGTTAAATTAATACAAGCTCTTTTGCAATTACATGTTCAGATCTACTTTTTCCTTTCTATTCTATGCTTGTACTTGGATGTTTTATTCATGTTTATTCTATTTACCTAATACCAGATAGTTGTCATCCTATCTCTGTATTGATAATTGGAATTGCAAGTATCTTTTCCTTGTTATGATTATCCATTCATATGTAAGTGTTTTATGTATGAATCTTCCAGCATAGTGAGAATTCTTCATCTTTTCACCTATATTACAAGCCCTATGAACAATGATCTTTAGAAGCCTTGTTTATTTGGTTGAGTTTATGCATGTCTTGAGTGAATGAGGTCTGATTTAGTTATCTGACTTGATCCCATTTCCCATACATTATTAAACATTTAAGTTACCAAGCTCATTCCCTTTACAGTCAGGGAAAGACTCTTGGAGTGATAACAAAATGGCACTGTTGCCGGGGAGAGAAAGTGAAAGTAGAGTTTTCCTGGGAGAACGACATAGATCTATTTCTTGATGGAAAACAAGAGATAGACATAAGATTTGACTATAATAATTTGCCTAGCAACTCCACATTAAAGACTCCACTGGGGAGGATCTAGTTGATAGAAGATGAAGGAGCTAAGTTCCAAATCTAGGTATCAGTTCATTAGTCTTCTTCATGAACTATTGTTCTTTTTTATCATCTCTTTCATGATTCTCCCTTTGCATGTAAAGAGAATCATTTTATGTTTTGTATATTCAGAAAATCATCATCCATCTTGTAATTATTGATCTCTAGAAGAAGAAGATCTACATACTGCTTGTATTGTAGATATAGATTCGGTAGTTGTACCTCAGCCCATTCATAAAGATGATCGTTGCATTCAAGTCTCTCTTAAACCTGATCAACCATGTAACCTTACCAAGGTCAGAATTCATTCCAAACTTGTCTAGAGCTCAACACTTGTTGCCATAACCTCTAAACCTTGTTAACAACCTGTTATCCCTCATGATCATCTCATATCCTTCCAAATTAAAATTAGGATGAACATTTTTAAACCTATGAGATTGCCTTACCTCCTTCATCCTTATCCTCTTGACTGTTATGAATATCTCCCTTGGTTTTCTGGAGAGAATGAGGCTTCAGCTTAGAGGCACTTGGAATCTTTTGAGGATTTTATTGATCATTTTCAGATTGTTCATGAAGATGTGATCATGAGATATTTTTCAAAATCTTTAATCAAAGATGTTGCTATATGGTTCAAGAATATAAGAGATGACTCTATTGGCTCTTGGATCGAATTCTCAGAGGTTTTTATGAAATATTGGGGTGAAAACAAATCAACAGATTTATACCTTGCTGATTTCTATGCCTTGAAGAAACAACAAAATGAAACCTTGCTTGTTTTCAATCAAAGATTTTGCAACATTTACTATGGTATGACTTTGGAGATCCGACCTACAAAGAAAGTTGCCATGATTTATTATGTTATGGGTTTGCATTCAGAACTTTCCCTTCTCCTGTTAGAAAGGAAGTATTCATCCTTAAGACAATTGTTTGAGGATGCAAAAGGAGTGGAGGAGAATATCCATACCTCTAGGTGGATTCAAGATCGAGATTGTTTTGAAAATCTGCAAGTACATGAGCAAGAAGAATGTCAGTATACTTCAAATTTTGAGCAGTAAGGTAATGATTATAAAGAAGTTTTGGAACAACAGTAAGAAGGTGAATTTATTTCAAATTGTAAATCAAATTCTTCAGTGGTTGTAGAGATTTCAATGGATAGGTATGAGTGTGAATTTTATGATCAGTTTGCAAATCAGGAAGAGTCTATGATAACTGATGATTGCATAGGAAATTATATGTTTTTAATTGATCCCTATTCATATGATTTTAATACTATTTTATCATCATCCTCTGAGCACTTTTATGAAGAGAAAGTTATATTGATGATCAAGATTTGATCTCAAGAGAACAAGAAGGTGAGTAGCCTTCTAGCAGAGGAACAATCATGGATGAGCAAGAGTTCTCCGTGTATTAGCATTTTTTTTTATCTTGGCTTCAAATATCTGGTGGCAGCCTTCATGGAATCATATATTCCATAGAACCCAAAGATTTCAGATTTTTTAAACTCATCATCATTTTTGTGTGAGTATAGTTTCCTGAATGAGTTTTTATTATTGCTATTATATTTCAAACATCAACTTTTGATCGATGACAAAGAAAAGATTATTTCAGTATTGAAACTACTTGAATGGATGTTATGGAAGTCAACATTTACCTAACCAAATTGCAGAGCTGGTTAGAGTAGAGTAGGGTAGGTAATAAGCTCGCTGCCTTAGCATTTCTTTTCTTCCAGTTTGCAGTAGAAATATCAGTTAGCTTGTGTGAATAAAGGAAGGTTTTGAAGGTGTATAGAGATCAGTTGCACAGGTCTTGAGAATTTTTCAGAGACTAGTTTCACAGGTTAGATAACTCCATAGCCCAACAGATAAGGCAACTGGAACTACTAGGTTCTTGGAGCCTCACAGGGAGGTCTCCATCCCAGTTGGAGCCAAATGTTAGCGATCAAAATGTAATGGACTTTTGAGAGTGTTTTCATCTCTCTCTACTTGACTTATTTCTTTCTTCGATCTTTTGGCCAGTGTCCTAACCTCCACGTTCTTCATCAATCCCCTGTTGATTACTTTTTCCCAAAAATCCTTTCGCTCCATCCTTTTGACCTGCAAATAAATGGTTAGAAATCCTTATTGAAGTCTGCCAAATCTATTCTTTTGAGTTTGATGTATTCCTAGTTTTCTATTGAGATTTTATTAAAAGAGGAGAATGATTTAAAATGTATTATCCTAAGTCTAGATTTTATAAAAGTCTAAGCCATATCTCAATTAAAATCAACCAATCTACGACTAAACCACTCAACATGCCACATCCCAAGTTATACCCACATTTCATACCATCCTATATGCTAGCCACGAAATATATACGCCCAAAGCCACACATGCCTAATTCACAAGCTAAGCCACAAGTCAAGACATGAGTCAAGCCATTTGCTAAATCTCAGTTCAAGTCACAAATCATCAAACCCAATACATAACCCATAAGTTAACATCAAAGGCCAGTGCAAATGTAGAGACACATGTCAAGTCGACAAGTCGGGTGCAAGCGATGAGTTCATTTATTCCGATCTCAGAGTATCTATTCTTGTAAGATATATGGATATCATGTCCTCTACATATGCAAAAGGTGTTAATTGCTAGCTCTGAAAAATGGAAGTTTGTGTCATATCAACGCGCCAAGCAGACAGACAAGTTGTTGTTGCCAAGATACAGGTGTTGTAGAGTTTGCAGATGTTCAAAAGGATCTTGAATTAAGTTTTAGTGTGTATTCAAAACAGTGGAGGAAGTTCAGTTTGATTCCATTGCTCATCTAGATGATATCTACACTATGCTCATGTATATTGCTAGGAAGGTAAAAAATATAGACAGAAACAAGGATTATTTCACAAAGATGGCTGACAGAAGTATGCAATCAGATGTGCTCATTTATGATTTCCTAATCTGCGGGTATTATAAGAATAGAACTAGATAAGACTAATATTGTGGTTTATGCTCTTGGTGGCCATTCAATTGGAGATAACAATGGACTCATCTCTATTCGATTTTTTGAAACATTTCCATTTGTGTTTTCTTCACTCTATCTACAAGTACTAGCACTGTGTTTCCTTCAGAAGCATCCACCCATATTGTGGTCCTGATAGACTATCCAAGAGTGAATGCACCATTCGAGAAATATATCAAGCAACATTTTTGTTGTAAGAAGCAACTATGGTGAACATCGACCATCCATTGATTGATAAAATCTATCATATGTATCATAAAGAGGCAAGAGAAAAACTTAGAGTTGAATTATTGTCAAAGCAGTGCTTCCTGTTGCATATTTGGAAAGAAAGAGTACATTGGCTCACTAATCATTTTGTTGCCAAAGAAAGATATGGAGCAATTGAAGAAGACTAATCTAAATGCAAGATACATAGTGAAGAGTCCCTATATATAGATTTTGAACATCTTCAAAAACTTGCACTTTTGGTAGCTTAGATAGAGTTTAAAAGACATTGTAAGATGACAAAAGCTTTTCTTTCGACAGCTAATATCACTCTGTTTCATGCCTGTTTCATGCCAAAAGCGTAGACACAGCTAGAATGCTAGTCTATTCGCCCAGATCAGATCTTCTTACAGCTAGATCACTTAAGGAGATTTCCAGGCCCATACCAATTCCAAAATACAGAAGATCAATGTATTTTGTGGATTTTGAGGAAGTTTTAAAGTTAAGCTTGGACTCTTATTCGGTTGAAGGAGGAGCATATTTGGTCAACTCTGTCTTCATATCCAACCTTCAAAGTAGATGACTCATCAACAGGTGGAAGAGATGATTTGAGAAGACCTTGTGGCATTTGAAGACTCATTTTTAGATGGGATTCAATCCCTTAGAAATAGGATCCAAGTTTTAGTTGTTGTATTTGATTTTACTTAGAGATTTGATTAGATTAGAGATCTATTTATTTAGGATCTCTGGAAGTGCATGAGGATATTGTTTAAGGCCCTCAAAGGCTATTATGAAAAGTGGGAAGACAGTCTGAAGACTGTGGTTCAACTTTAGAGACTCTTAGACACTTTGTACTCGAGCTTCTCATGTTCTTGTCAAATTAATACAAGCTCTTTTGCAATTACATGTTCATATCTACTTTCTCCTTTCTATTCTATGCTTGTACTTGGATGTTTTATTCATGTTTATTCTATTTACCTAATACCAGATAGTTGTCATCCTATCTATGTATTGATAATTGGAATTGCAAGTATCTTTTCCTTGTTATGATTAGACATTCATATGTAAGTGTTTTATGTATGAATTTGCCAGCATAGTGGGAATTCTTCATCTTTTCACCTATATTACAAACCCTCTGAACAATGATAGTTAGAAGCCTTGTTTATTTGGTTGAGTTTATGCATGTCTTGAGTGAATGAGGTATGATTTAGTCATCTGACTTGATCCCATTTCCCATATATTATTAAACGTTTAAGTTACCAAGCTCATTCCCTTTACAGTCAGGGAAAGACTCTTGGAGTGATAACACTTCACATAAAGTTCTAAGTGTTTTAAATGTAGATAGATAGTCTTAAATGCAAGAAACATCATTTGGACTTAAAGTCAATACTTGATTTTCTATTTTTTGTGCTCGAATAATATTGTGTTTACCAAACACAGATTCAATCTTGTCCCAAGATTCTTTGGGTTGATCAATTGATGGAAGGTGGAACCTTAAATCAGGAGAGATGGATGTTCCGATTAATCCACTTGCTTCATCATTCCTATCATCCCATTTCACTTTCTTATCAACATCAGTGTGTGTTGTTTCCTTTCCCAAGGTAATCTGGTACAAGTCTTTACTTCTTAATAAATCTTCCATATGGGATTTCTATTGGAAGTAGTGGTTCCTAGTAAGAAGGAAATTACTTGTAGAATCCATATTAAATATGCAGATAATATGGATTTAAAAACTGAAACTGATGATCTTGATGGAAAGATCTTGAAACGTTAGGAGGTTTTAGAAAAACTGGCACTGAAAACAGACTTCGAATGTGAGAGTTATGCCCTTTTTGAAAAAGGCATAAACGGTAACCTAAGGACCACGTGGTGGTGTAAGTTGCTTTTTGAAGTGACCCACTTTTATAAAGAGAAGTGGGGATCACTTTTACAATGAAGTTACTTTATAAAAGAAAAGTTGCATGCAAAATAAATAATTCTAAAATAAAATATTAATGTTACTTATAGTGATTCACTTTTATACTTGAAGTGAAATACACTCTACAATTTCATCATGAACTTTTTCAAAAAAAGTAACAAAAGAGAGACTTGAACTCAAGACCTCTTACTTAATAAGACATTTTTTAACCAAATGGTCTAGAAAAACATATTGTATTGGTTAGCAAGAGTATTGTTGTTGTTGAAGAATGCCTTGGAGAGCGTGCTCAAAAAATACTATTTTCAGACAAGAAAAAAATTTTGCTTCTCGATGACAACAAGTGTTAGATCTCAATTAGTTTACCCGGAAGATGCACCTTTTCCTATATGTTTCTGATTTGCCGAGATCACATAGGGAGCGGGGAAAAGAGAATACCAATATTTAAAAGAGTAGAAACCCATAAATAAATAATATAAAACCAAAATAATACTCTGCAAAATTTTAAAAATGCGTATTCAAGTTTTATACATCGAGATCTCACTGAAATGGTTGTATATTGGGCAAACAGAAACCTTTTCGAGTGAAAATAAAAGTGTTCCTGACTGAAACGGGTTCTCCAAATGCAATGGAACAATCCTCTCAGCCTATAAATGTATATAAATAACATAAAATAGAGATGAGACAACTCATCTTCGATATCTCGATCTACAACAAAAGCAGGTCTTCAAACAGGCTCATATACCATGTTCGACAACACAAGTATTCCAAAAGAGGATGAACACCTTCAATAATCGCTCACACAACTAGATCAAAGATCAATGCACTGATTTTTTTACGTGGTTAAACCCCTATGGGGAAACATCCATGGCCCCAACCAACGTGACTACTTGGAGCAGTTTATTAATGCAAAAGAAAATGATTACAAAGATATTTTACAAGAGATTCTCTCACAATAGATCATCAGAAAATGACCCTCCATGCTCTTTAAATATATATCATGGACCAATTGGGTGTTAATACTTGGATCAATGGCCATTAAGATCAAGGAGAATATGAATCGTCAGATCACTCTATGTCGAGAACATATCATGACCGTCAGATTTCCTAACTACAAATGCATAATAATGCATACTAAAGAAACACACTAAGAAACACACTATTACCTAACGACACATTGGACCAAGTGGATATTAACTAAGTCCTAAGTGTTTAAATATCCTAACATATCATTTAGAGAAATAATGCTCATAACAACATTTTTGAAGTTGGGTGGGATTCTTATGAAAGATAGGTAGAAGGTAACATAAATTTATTATCAACAAACTTAGGGATTATTCTCTAACCCCCCACTCTTCCATTAGGGATTATTCTATAACCCCCCACTCTCATTTCCCCTACATCATCCCAAGCCTAAGATCAAGGAGAATTATCATTTAGAGAAATAATGCTCATAACAAGGTTTTTAAAGTTGGATTGGATTCTTATGAAAGCTAGGGAGAAGGTAACATAAATTTTATTATCAACAAACTTATGCATTAGGGATTATTTTGACATGGTTTGAAAGATAAAGTGAACAATCAATATACTCAATATAAATAACATATTCGGTGGTCTTGATGAGTAATTTCTTTTAGTTTTGTGTTTCTATGGATCTTGAGAAGCTCCAAATAATAAGAATCTGAACCTAAATAATAAAAAATGGATTTAGTCATCCTATATTGTCATGTTCCTAGAGGCCTATAATGCAAGTAAGGTCTCTTCATTTCTTTTATAGTATTTTGATATAATTACACTCTTCAACAAAGGCCTCAATGTCTACTACAATTTCTTCTTTTCTAATGAGATATATAATGAACATGACTCCCATGGTCAAGCAATATTGAGGTATGCTCAAAATATAAATATAATTTGCAGTGCTCACACATCATATGGATATGTATATTACATCCTCTCTTATATGGGTTTTCAAAAAAATGTTTTATTTTTTCCTTGTTTCTAAAGTTTTATATTGTAATTGTTAACTGACGTAGATGCCACCCAGGCACGTCTGCAACCACCAGGACCTTCTTCTTCTCAGGCCCGAAGAGCTACAATGCCCTTCAGATCCCGTATCGGGACCTTTTGTCACCCACAAGATCTCTTATCGATCTCCCTACAGTCTTATCGGGAAATCGGATTTCGCATGATCGCATTTTATGCACTCACGGATTCGGGTCTCACAAATCCCCGAAACCCGATGGGTCTCAATGCAGATACTTCCTCACTCCTGTCGGGGATTTCCCTATCAGGAAATCGGCATATGCAATGTCAAGAGTTTCTCCTCTCGTGAATCCCCGATTCCCGATTAGCGATGGCGCTCCCACTATGGCGCTAGTTCCTCCGGCTACTCCTTTCCCACGTGACCTGCCAGTCCACGCGACCATGTTCTTCCCCCTTATCGGGATTTATCCTTATCGGGTTTTCTGACTTTTCGCTGTCGAGAATCACAACACTCTCCAACTCCCGATCTCCGATTCTCGATGGCTCCTTTCATGCCCTAGCCCTTCTGAGCTTAACTCCCACCCATATGGCCAACTCCCGTGACCACTACCTTACTCAGTCGGGGGTTCGGGGTTTACGATGCCTAGATGCATACACCCATGGGATTTTCGATCGTCCAAATCCCGACGCTCCATCGTGTTGAAAACTAGCCTCCACTATGGTTCGGTTCTCCTCTGATGTGATGATAGATGGCTCCTGCTACAATGCCTTTCCTTAGTCCCGATGTGCTGATGGTTGTCCCCCACTGATCGGGGTTTCGCGGATCACGATTTCAAAATGCACGAATCACTCGTCCACGGGATTCCTGATATCCCGATGGCTTCAACTCCGATGGCGCTAGATAATTTCCACGCGTCCCTCCAACGGACGATCCCGATCTCGTCGGGATTTCGAAACTTCCGATGACTTGGTTCCCTCGACCTTGAGAAATCCGATATGCCGATTCCCGACTCCTTGGGATCCTCTGACACGCGTCCTCCAAACGAACGGTTCAGATCTTGTCGCCGTTTCGAGACCTGCAAGTCCCGATGCCTGATGCCTCGGATCTCCAGAATGGACGATTGCGTGACATGTGCCCCTCCTCAGACGGACGGATTTGATTAACTCTCGATATTTCACGACTTGCGCTGCTCCAATTCACACGACCTCGAGAACTTCGATTTCCTGATGGCCGGTGTCCTGACTGCTAACCCTCATGCAGCTTCCACAGATCTGACAGTTGTCGGGGTTCTGGTCTAAGATCTGATGACTCGGATCCCTTCTCCTATGCGCTCCTCCTCCTAAGGCTATCCTCCATGCAACTCCTCCCGATTCAACGAATGTCGGGATTTCTAGGTGAGATCCGACGACTGTCGGTCTCCTCTTGCTATGGCTCCTCCTAGACGTGAATTTCCTCGACGGTCTAGATCTCTCTATTTGCTAATACAATAGCTGTTGTACTCTCACCAGAGCCTCCTTGTGATTTCATCCTGCCTTGGGAGAATTTCCAAGGTCCTAAAGGCATCGACCTTTGCTGTCTTTCTTCTCTTGCGCGACCTCCTCAACCCTGAGTTCCGCTAATGCACGTAGAAGCGCTGCCCTTCCTGAGATTCTCCTCAAATCTTTGGAGATTTGACCTCTAGCTCCTGTAGAGTCTTTGTGCATATACCACGCTGTCTCTCCTGAGCTTCTTCGAACGCTCGGACCCCTTGAGGGAAATTTATCCTTCTTCTCCTTCAGATGGAGAATGAAATGGATGCTCTCCTGACTATCCTTCACTCCAGCATCTCTGGCTGAGTGCTTCTGGGTATTCAGTAACCCTGTGAGAATCCCTCAGTGGACTCTCCCTTCACAACACAGAACTCAAAGAGTTCTCTCCTCTTAGGTGCCTATTTGCATGCTTTCTTGATGCCCTCCTGGTGGAGTATCTTCTCCATAGAACGTTCAGTAGTTCTGGGTTCCTTCTGTACACTCTTTTCACATACTCAATGCCTTCCTATCAGAGCTCTCAGAATCCTCAGTGATTCTGGTCTTCCTCAAACTCTCTACAGAGTTCCTTCCTTTGTGCACTCCTGTACACACGCTCAATGCCTACTTGGCAGAGCTCTCACAGAATCCTCCACGATCCTGTCTTCTCTGAACTCACAGTAGAGTTCCTTCCCTCAGCACCTCGTGCATGCGCTCAATGCCCACTTGGCAGAGCTCCACAGAACTTGCAGCAAAGTTCTGTCTGCAACAGTGTTTTAGCTACACAGCCTTACCTCTTGAGGTGTTCAACAACCTCACAGGTATTCTTCTCCTGAGTTGTTGACTTCAGTCTCTATGCCTCAACATGTCTTTGTCTGACTCCTCAGAGTTCAGAAGTGCAACCTCTTGTGCACGGCTCTTAGAACCTCAACGTTCTGTCACACCCCCTGGTATGAAGCCTCAAATACCTTCAACCCTGAAATCAACACAACTCCTGCAGAATGCATCAACAGTCATAAATTCACAATATACGTAGGGAACACACACAGACATCCATATACATAGAATATGCAGGAAAAACTGCTCTGTTTATATTAATAAATGGAAACAATGCCTGTATCTTTACAATGGTGTTCCTGAGCTCTTCCTGGATCCTCTCTACTCTAACTCAACTCCTATCTCCCCTAACTACAAAATGAGATATGAATGTCTCTTTTACCTGAGGGGCTCTTAGCGCTTCCCTCCAGGTTCACCTACCCTATTCAATTTCATTCAATGGTTGTCCAGTCTGCTATTCAGAACTAGATCTCAGTCGATCTACAATAAATTCCTATCTTATCTACAACCTATCTACAATAAATGCCTATCTTATCTACAGCCTGCGCAAAGGCACGGCTTCTATGGATCACCAGCCTAAGACATTTAATTTACATTCAATTCAAATTTGGATGAGGCTGCGCCTCCCTTCAACCTTTGAATGTGTGCGCGCTGACATGGCTGGCTGGCTGCATGGAGAGATGTTCCTGCATTATACTCCACAGCTACAAAAAATCATGAGATCCTACTCATGAGATTCCCCTGTAGCTGTTTGGAAATCCTCCTGGATCCCAAATAAATATTTGGAGCTGTTCATCCGCTCCATTCTGTTGATGTTGCTGCTTCCGCTGCGCTGCTGCTTCTTTCCTTCCGCTCATCCTCTCCTCGCTGGTAGTTTCTGCTGACTCTACCATCAGCTTCCTGATTTCCTCTATCTCTTGGTCCAGCTGCTCCAATGGCTGTATCTGTTCCTCCAGTCTCCTCAGCTGCAAAAACTTTTGGCCATCGGGAAGATCGCTATGATCCCCCATGCCTTCTTGATCAGTTTCCAACTTTACATGTTGGATGTGCCTTCCCTGCACTTTTACCCTTTCCTCCAGGGCTTCAATCTATTCCCACAGATCAGCAAAACATATGCTGTTCGTGTCTTCTGCTGCAAGCTCTCGTGCTGCTGTGTTTTTAGCTTCTCGGCTAAAAATATCGAGCCACTCCTCGGAATGCTCGTCATCCTTTTCTTCTCCTTCGACTGTTAGCTCCAATGCTATAGCTCTTTCAGCTTCCTAGCTGAAAGTAATGAGCCATTCCTCAGAATGCTCGTCTTCCTGTTCTTCTCCTGCTGTAAACTCCCATGTTGCAGTCTCTTCAGCTTCTCTATCTCTGCTCGTATATCCGCGAGCTCTCTATCCATTTCTGCAAGATTTTCTGCCTTGCTTTTCTTCCTACGGCCTTCAGTAGCCATCCTGCTACCTCTATCTGCTTTCGTGGCAGATTTTTTACTGTCACTCCACGTCAAGAGTGTCTCCAACTTCATCCTTACAGTCCTGCCGACTGTCTCCTTGATTGTTGCCTACCTGCAAACAATCATTATAGAGTCCTCAGTAACTTTGTCTTCCTCTGCTTTCCTCTTGCTTCACCTGAAATGTACAGATGAATTTCCCGCTTAGATACCACTTGGTGTGTATCAGAGTGCTTTCCTTTTCTGCCTCTCTTCCTGCCTGAAATATACAAGCAAGAACTAGCTTTGATACCACACTGACACAGACGCCACCCAGGAACGTCCGCAACCACCAGGACCTTCTTCTTCTTAGGCCCGAAGAGCTACAATGCCCTTCAGATCCTGTATCGGGACCTTTTGTCACCCACAGGATCTCTTATCGATCTCCCTGCAGTCTTATATGGAAATTGAATTTCGCGTGATCGCGTTTTCTATGCTCACGGATTCGGGTCTCATAGATCCCCGAAACCCTATGGGTCTCAATGCCGATACTTCCTCACTCCTGTCGGGGATTTCCCTATCAGGAAATTGGCATATGCGATGTCAAGAGTTTCTCCTCTCGTGAATCCTCGATTCCTGATTAACGATGGCGCTCCCACTATGGCGCTAGCCCCTCCGGCTACTCCTTTCCCATGTGACCTGCCAGTCCACGCGACCGTGTTCTTCCCCCTTATCGGGATTTATCCTTATTGGTTTTTTGGACTTTTTGCTGTCGAGAATCACAACACTCTCCAACTCCCAATCTCCGATTCCTGATGGCTCCTTTCATGCGCTAGCCCTTCTGAGCTTAACTCCCGCTCATATGGCCAACTCCCATGACCACTACCTTACTCAGTCGGGGGTTCAGGGTTTACGATGCGTAGATGCATACACCCACGGGATTTTCGATCGTCCAAATCCCGACGCTCCGTCGTGTTGACAACTAGCCTCCACTATGGTTCGGTCCTCCTCTGCTGTGACGATAGCTGGCTCCCGCTACAGCGCCTTTCCTTAGTCCTGATGTGCTGATGGTTGTCCCCCACTGATCGGGGTTTCATGGATCACGATTTCAAAATGTATGAATCACTCATCCACGGGATTCCTGATATCCCGATGGCTTCAACTCCGATGGCACTAGATAATTGCCATGCATCCCTCCAACGGACGATCCCGATCTCGTCGGGATTTTGGAACTTCCAATGACTTGGTTTCCTCGACCTTGAGAACTCCGATATGCCGATTCCCGACTCCTTGGGATCCTCTGACACACGTCCTCCAAACGAATGGTTCAGATCTTGTCGCCATTTCGAGACCTGCAAGTCCCGATGCCTGATGCCTCGGATCTCCAGAATGGATGATTGCATGACACGTGCCCCTCCTCAGACGGACATCTCAGATTAACTCTCAAGATTTCGCGACTTGCGCTGCTCCAACTCACACGACCTCGAGAACTCTGATTTCTCGACGACCGATGTCCCGGCTGCTAACCCTCATGCAACTTCCACATATCTGACGGCTGTCGGGGTTCTGGTCTAAGATCTAACGGCCCATTTCCCTTCTCCTGTGCGCTCCTCCTCCTAAGGCTATCCTCTGTGCAACTCCTCCTGATTCAATGGCTGTAGGGATTTCTAGGTGAGATCCGACGACTATCGGTCTCCTCTTGCTATGGCTCCTCCTGGTTGTGAATTTCCTCGATGGTCCAGATCTCTCTATCTACCAATCCAATGGCTGTTGTACTCTCACCAGAGCCTCCTTGTACTTTCGTCCTGCCTTTGGAGAATTTCCAAGGTCCTAAAGGCCTCGACCTTTGCTGTCTTTCTTCTCTTGCGCGAGCTCCTCAACCCTGAGTTCCACTAATGTGCGTAGAAGCGCTGCCCTTCCTGAGCTTCTCCTCAAATCTTTGGATATTTGACCTCTACCTCCTGTAGAGTCTTCGCGCATATACCACGCTGTCTCTCCTAAGCTTCTTCGAACGCTCAGACCCCTTGAGGGAAATTTATCCTTCTTCTCCTTCAGATGGAGAATGAAATGGATGCCCTCCTGGCTATCCTTCACTCTAGCATCTCTGGCTGAGTGCTTCTGGGTATTCAGTAACCCTGTGAGAATCCCTCAGTGGAATATCCCTTCACAACACAGAAATCAAAGAGTTCTCTCCTCTTAGGTGCCTATCTGCACGCTTTCTCGACGCCCTCCTGGCGGAGTATCTTCTCCATAGAACGTTCAGTAGTTATGGGTTCCTTATGTACACTCTTTGCACCTACTCAATGCCCTCCTAGTAGAGCTCTCAGAATCCTCAGTGATTCTAGTCTTCCTCAAACTCTCTACAGAGTTCCTTCCTTTGTGAACTCCTGTACACACGCTCAATGCCTACTTGGCAGAGCTCTCACAGAATCCTCCATGATCCTGTCTTCTCCGAACTCATAGCAGAGTTCCTTCCCTCAGCACCTTGTGCATGCGCTCAATGCCCACTTGGCAGAGCTCCACAGAACTTGCAGCAAAGTTCTGTCTGCAACAGTGTTTCAGCTACACAACCTTACCTCCTGAGGTGTTCAACAACCTCACATGTATTCTTCTCCTGAGTTGTTGACTTCAGCCTCTGTGCCTCAACACGTCTTTGTCTGACTCCTCAGAGTTCAGAAGTGCAACCTCTTGTGCACAGCTCTCAGAACCTCAACGTTTTGTCACACCCCCTAGTATGAAGCCTCAAAGACCTTCAACCCTGAAATCAACCACAACTCCTGCAAAATGCATCAATAGTCATACATTCACAATATACATAGGGAACACACACAGACATCCATATACACATAATATGCAGGAAAAACTGCTCTTTTTATATTAATAAATGGCAACAATGCCTGTATCTTTACAATGGTGTTCCCGAGCTCTCCCTGGCTCCTCTCTACTCTAACTCAACTCCTATCTCCCCTAACTACAAAATGAGATCTGAATGTCTCTTTTAGCTGAGGGGCTCTTAGTGCTTCCCTCCAGGTTCACCTACCCTATTCAATTTCATTCAATGGCTGTCCAGTCTGCTATTCAGAACTAGATCTCAGTCGATCTACAATAAATGCCTATCTTATATACAACCTATCTACAATAAATGCCTATCTTATCTACAGCCTGCGCAAAGGCACGGCTTCTATGGCTCACCAGCCTAAGACATTTAATTTACATTCAATTCAAATTTGGATGAGGCTGCACCTCCCTTCAACCTTTGAATGCGTGCGCGCTGATGTGGCTTGCTAGCTGGCTGGCTGTATGGAGAGATGCTCCTGCATCATTAACACTTTGAAATTTCTCCAAAGAAAATATGGCTCAATGCTGATGATTTATTATTATTATTATTATTATTAATGTATATATAATCCGTCAAAAGGTTATATTTGAAATTACAAAGTATACTTATTATTACTTTCTATTGAAATTTCAACTTATTTATCTTATTTGTTCGCCAAATTTTAACATTTTAAATAATTGGAAGGGTAATATTTTATTAAGAATATTTTTTTTCTGTGTATACCTAGTTTACTCTTGTACATTGAAGTATGACTATTTTTTAAACTTTTCATCATGGAAGGGTTGAATGGATATATTCCCTTCAACTTGAAATTAAGAGTATCCATTCACTAGTTCCCCATTCCAAATCAAATGGGGGAGATTCTAAAATATGAGTTTCAATTTTCTCCTTATTTTTCTTTTGTTTCATATACTATAGGAGTAAATCTTTAAAAAATGTTTATATAATATTATGATAAAGTAATACATGTTAAAACAAATTTTGGTGGTTATCCTTAGACATATGTGTGGAGGTTTGCGTGGAGGGTTTATTTAGATTCATCTATGAGATCATTATCCATTCCTCCTAGTTTATTGGTAGGGTGTAATCAAGTCTTTTATTTCCAACAATTCCTCTTCCCCTTTCCCCTTGCAATTATTGTTGATTGATGCATTTTCTTTTAAGTTCTTTTTTTTTTTAATATGGGTACTTCTTTTCCAGTCCTATACCTTTGTTTCATACACCCAACTATGTCAACTATTGGCATTACATAGAGTCTTCATGGCTAGCGTTGGTCGGGGAATCAATGGGCTCTTGTTTGGATGAGCATCGTTGATTTTCAAAAATTATTGCAAAGAGGTGAAAGGTGGGATACCAGGTCTTCATGCACATACCCACTTTTCCCCAAAACCATGGGCTTGTGTTGAGGATGACATATTTATCTAATGCTAGATCAAAATCCACTATAAAAATTCTTTAGCAAAAGGATGATTGCATGCCTCTTTATCTATATTTAGCTTCCATGTTGTGGAGATCCATTGGTGAAGTTTCAGGAGCTTTGTCCATAGTTCGTTAAATTTACAAAAAAATTGTGACTGAATTGATGAGAATTGTGACCTCAAAACAATAACTCTAGCCTTAAAAAATCATATTTTTAAGTAAAAAATACCAAAATCAACCCCCTTATTGAAAAATGGTGCTCCTAGAATCACCTTTTTGTTGAGATTAAAATTAAAACCTTTTTTAACCATGCCATATAAAACTCACAATGTTTCCAAAAAAAACCTTAAAATCAACACTCAAATTGAAAAGCGATGTTACTAGTAGATTTTTTTTTCTTCCAGGGTTAAAATTATAACTTGATTGAAATTATGGCCTTAACAACTTCCAATACTGTTGTAACCAAAACCTTAAAATATACCCTTGAATTGAAAAGTGATGCTATCAACATCATCCCTTTTTTCGAGGTTAAATTTATAATTTATTTGAAAGCGTGGCCTTAACAACTAGTATCATTTCAACCAAAATCTTAAAATCAAACCTTGAATCAAAAAATGGTTCTACCAGTGGAACCCCCTTTTCTTTTTGGGGTTAAATTTGTGACTTATTTGCAACCATGGAATCAACAATTGGTGTTGTTCCAACCAAAATTTTAAAATCAACCCCCAAATTAGAAAGAGGTGCTAGTAGTTGCACCACTTTTTTTTGGTGGGGTAGGCACTAAAAATTACAACATTTTTGAAATTGTGGTCTAAAAAAATTGCATTTTCACAAAAAACATCATCAAGAAAGGGGAAAAAATTGAATAAAAAGGGGAAGAATAAATAAAAACTAGAGGGGGAAATAAAATAAAATAATAATATTATGAATTTTAAACTAAAAAAAAAAAAACATTTTTTTTCTTTTACAAGGGAAAAAAAGTCTACGTACTCACCTCACCCTCCTTTACAAAAAATTAAGAAACAAACCTTAGAAAAAAAACTAAAATTAACACATACAAACATAAAATAATCGGGAAAAATAAGACCATTTTTTTTTGAAATATATATATATATATATATATATAATAAGTTTTAAAAATAAATTATTCAATTAAAAAAACTAAAAAAAAAATGAATCATCGTTTTTGGTGGGGGTGATTTTGTTT
>ML848177.1:38243-51668 GCA_009831015.1 Picea engelmannii | reverse complement strand
GGTGGGTGGGGATTCTTTTTGGAGTTTTTGTTGGGGAAGATAGGGCATATTCACGGAATCACCTCTTCTCCTTTAGGGAAATTCCCAAAATCAAACCTTGTACCCCCAACAACCCCATTCCCCCCTTCACTCGCATTCTTCTAGGGTGATTCCTTAAATCACCAACCACCCTATACCCTCCCATTATCCCCCTTAATCCCTCTCCCACCCCTTGATAACTATTTCTTAAAGAAGTGATCGATTTCTCCTTTAAGTTGCGAGTGGGAGGAAAGTTCCCTCTCTCCCACCTTGTCGCTCCTTTAAGAAATGGATAGGAGGAAATCACCCTCTCACCCACCTCATTATAGTGGTTACCACTATATTGGGTAGCAGGGGTGATTTTAAGAACCCCCTGTAAATTTATATTTATAATAAATGGGCGAATCCCCATGATACATAGGAAAAATTGAAGACTATTTTATCATTAATTTAATATGTATATATAATGTTTTGGCGAATCTTTTAGTCAATTATATAATCTTATAAAGTTTTGGAGAATCTTTCACTGAATTATCAACTCTTGTAAAATCTTGGCGAATCTTTTACTGAATTGTAAATCCTTGTAAATTCTTGGCGAATTTTTTGGTAAAGTATAAGTAAAAGAGTTTGAAGTTCAAAATCTTTTAAAAATTGGAGTTCAAACTATGGTGTCGAGCAACTAGTGAACAACTCATGTGTTTTCATCATGTGATGATAAGAACCACTGTCAAAGTACCACACACTCCTTGATTAGTTTATGGTTTATCCAGGTGGATATTGGTGGCCACCCACCTTTCCCGTCTGGCTCAAAACAGTTTTCTGGCATTTTTGGTAATTTACTATTTTTAGCAGGTTTTAACTTTCGCGGCCATTTTGAGGCCCCAAATGATGTTTTTTTGAAAAAAAGGTTTGCAATATGTAAGTTATTTTTATATTGTGTCTAAAATAAATATCCTCGATGATACCTTTCCAACGGGCTATCATACGCCTAAAACGAAGATCGTATGCAAAAGTTATGACCCTAGGAAGTTGATGTACTAACTTACCCAAACGAGGCCCACATGAATTTTGGCGCTTCATCTCCTAGGGTTAGGTTTTTGGATGTCTAGGGTTTTTGACATTCCTTCTTATTGTAAAAAGGCCTTTAGAGCCTCATTTTAATCATCTTCTAGCGAATGTGAGTAGCCATCACTTCTCTTCTCAGAGATAAGCTGTCACCATTCTAGCGAGTCTTTAACTCTGTATTTTTACAGCCCCTGTACATTTATTTCATTAATAGAAATCGTGTATTACTATATATATGTGTTTATGGTTGCATATATGATATATTTATGTTATATTATTGAATATCTACGATATCTCTGTGCATTTCTTTATTATATCTCCGCTCCCATTTCGTGCCGAAAATAATCTGGATCAGTGGTATCAGAGCAGGCTGCTCTTGGTCGTTTTTTAGTGCATGTCCCCGACGAGGTCCGAGTATAGAAAGTTGGGTCTCGATCTTGTCTCTCTTGAATACAATCACTCTCGCATGCCCAAGAAACCTTCCATGGTGGAAGAAAAGAAAAATAATGGAGCACATGATCCTATAAGTCTCTTGCTTGAGCAAGCTCTCACACGATAGAGGGACGAAATGATGGAGAATTTTTTCCACATCCTTCAATGCCTCCCGATAGCATCAGGTGCATCTTCATCAAGCAACCACTTTGGAGGCACCTCGCCTTTTAAGGTATAGTTCAATTTTGATATTCCTATATTTGAATGTCAGATAGATGCATATGCCCTAGATAAATGGTTAAATCTATTAGAAGTTTATTTCTCTGTTCACAATTTTTTCAAAAGAGAAAAGATCATCTTCGTGCTCCTTAAGGCTCTCCCCAATGTCAAACATTGGTGGGAAACTTACTGGTATTAGATTTCCACATAGGAGTCTAGAATATATGGGGCCGAGCCCACTTGGGATTTTTGTGTGGATGTGGTAAAGGAACATTATTACCTTGTTAGAAACTATGAGGACTAGTATGTAATATGGACCACACTATGGCAAGAGAGGGGCTAAGAAGTTTTGGAGTTCACCAATACCTTCCATACCTTGCACACCAATCTGGGTATCAAAGACTCTGAATGACATTTGGTTCTGAAATACCGTGGGGTTCTACACAAATACATCCAAACTTAAATGGATTTTCTAGACATCTAATCACTTGGTTTTGCCTATCAATATGTTGTTAAAATAGAGAAGAAATTTAAGCACCAAAACAAATGGGAGTTCAGGTCTTCAAATCCGTAACAACCAAAGTATGAAAAAGACGACCCTAACAAATAGTCTCCCGAAAACTAGTCCAAGCCACAAGAAAATAAGGGTCACAGGAAGACAAAGAAGGACACCGGAAAATGGTGTGATTTCCACAAAATCCCCTGGCACAACAACGATGAATGTCGCTCAAAAAAATCATTGGTGGTCGAGATCAAAGACAAGGAGCCAAACCTTGATTTAGAATCTGATTATGAAAATAATGGTAAAGGAAATATCATTGACGCAGACCCCAATGCTATTGTTGCGACCACATCAATTCAACCATAAGAACCAATATATCCTGAAGAGGGGGAGCAACTTTTTCATTCACAGATGTGGGTGAAGGGGACCCCGCTGCATTTTATTGTTGATAGCGGAAGCCATAAGAACCTCATCTCAACAGAGGTTGTCAAACAATTGGGTTTGTCGACAACACCACAACCGAAACCATACAACATCGGGTGGCTTCTCCAAGGAGATCTCTTTGTCATCCAACAATGTCAATTGTCATACAACATCCATCCCTTCAAAGATGAAGTATTATGTGATGTTTTCCTACTGGATGTCTGTGATGTTCTCTTGGGCCAGCCATATATGTGGAGAAGCCATGTTGTTTATGAGTCTCAACCCAACAATGCCATTGTTTATATGGGGGGTGTTGGCATAGGGGTAGATCCAGGGTTCAATGCTACAACAACGCATCAACAAAACCCTAACTACATGCCCTTTAGGCAACACATGCGAAGCAGATGAAGCCTTACCCGAGGTAGATGCAGGGGTGGTTGTAGAACTCAGGTGTCTGCAACCTTAGCTGGGACACAGATCTGTGATTATAACACTTAATAGAGAATTTAGCACCATTAGTTCATCATTACATAATCAATATCTACTACGTAGAGAAAATAGAGCATCACAACATTCACACTGATCTAAGGTATATAAGAACTTAACAAAGGAATTAAATCAAATCTAGAAGATTCAAGCACTAAGCAAGTTCATAAATGTCATAACTAGCATCCAGATTCATCATAAGCACAAAGCATAAACAAATCTATTTATCTATATCAAAGCACTTAGCACATAACACATAAACACATTAGAACATCACACAAAGCAGAATAACAAAGTATTTACGTGGTTCACCCCTACCCTGGGGCTACATCCACCAACTCTTCTTCTTTATTAGCTTCAATCAATCATCTACATGCACAGAGACAACAACCCTTACTCTGCATAAGACAGGAGATCTGCGCATCTCAGTAGATCCTCCCTCCTTGCGTTACAACACAAAGCCCTCCACAATCTCTTATAATGACTTGCACTTGGCTCTGCAAGTCTCACACAGTATGCACAAATCCTTACACTTCTTGATCACACAGATTCCACTCTTAGCACTTAGCCAACTTGCACAACACTCACGTACTATTCAACTATTTCTTACATTGCCTAGCCTTCTATTTATACATACAAAATAGGCCTAAACATGGGTAAACCCATGGTCCAACATCCCATTCCTGTTACATATTACCAAATCCAAAAAAGGACCCAAAAAGGGGTCGGGATCCCGCAATCTCTGCTTCTTCTTGCGCTCCATCTTCGACAGGTTGTAGAAGTCCCAAAATAGGTCAACTTGACCAAGGATATCCCAAAACTTGGTCAAGGGACAATAGGCCCCCAACACTCACCTGTGACTTGTCCTGAGTCACTCTGGTCTGAGTAGTTCTTCTTTGAAAACCTCAATCTTGGCTCGAGTTTCTTTGACCTGCTGTTGTGCTACGACCTCCTTTTCAACGAACCCATGGATGATTGTATCATTAATAGGTCCCTCTAGACGTTGTTTTGTTGTAGTGACAACCTACTCTAGCTCTTCTTCTTGGCCTTCTACCTCTATAAACAACTGATAGGCCTTATCTTGCACAGGTTGGGGTTTCTGAGTTATCTCCATAACTCTTCTCTAGATAGTATGGATTTGTTGTTGTGCAGTACGTTTCTCTTGGGAGCGCTTCATTCTTTCCACAACTGACAGGGACTTCAGTTGTGCCTGTATCTTTTCAGTTTGTTACTTCGCCTCTTGGAGTTGCGACTCCAGTGCTCTTAATTATGAACTCTTAGTGAGTCATTCATATGTCAGGGCACTGCGATCAGTGAGTTGCTTACATTCCAGGGTAAGAGCCTTGAGTCTTTCAACTACGCTCTTGGTGGTTTCTTCCCTTTGGTATCTTACATATTGAGGGGTCTCGGGTACTGCACGTAGGTCCAAATATGCTATGTGTTGTTCTAGCTACTAGATCACTTCTTCAAGTTGTGCTACTTGTTGTGGAACCCACTCTTCGGCCTTTACTTCTACGATTGTCAAAGAGTGAAGTGCTATGTTGACCATTTCCTTTACTTCGAGTTTCTCCACGAGCAACTGTTCCTTTTCTTGTTGTAGCTGGGATTTTTCTTCATCAAACTTTGCTTGGAGAGAAATATTTTCTCGTTCTACAGCACTACGTTGCTCTATAAGGACTCCCTATACTTGTGTCAAAGCCTGGGTGGCTCGCACTATTTCTTCTTGTGCTCATCAAAGACGAGCTTCGACTGTATCAGCTAGGCAGTGGAGTTGAACTAGCTCATCTCCCAATTCTGGTTCTCTTGGCATAGTGGAGACTGCGCAGTTGGACTGTAGGGCCTGCTGTACCCCTCAGATTTCAGTCTCGATTCGATCATACATCTCGTCTTGCTTTTCTTCTTGTTTCTCTTCTATTTCCAATGAAGCATTGTTCAGGGCTACTACGAGGAAGTCAAAGTCATAAGAGGTGAGGACAATCTACATCTTGGTCATGGTGGCCTTTGATTTCTTCCGGGAGGAAGGTTTCAGAGGAAAATATTTCCTCTTCTTCAAGGGATATGGAAGATGTCTTCATGAATGCATTGTATAAATCCTGAATCTCTTCAGTATTCTTTGTCCTGCTAGGTCTGGGTGTATCCTACGCAGGTTTTGGGTTGTCGATGTAGGATATCTCTGCAGGGTCTGCTGGAATGAGGAGGTCCGCTGACCAATCCTTAGTGATATCCTCCAAGTCCTCCTATGTTAGCTTATAGTAGGATTGGATTTGTTGATTGTGTTCATCAGCGCGCGCTGTGATGTAAATAAAATGTTAGTCTGTGCTGAACTTCATCAAGGGCCTGAACCAGTGTAGAGTATTCAGAGTGATGTGGGGCTTAGACTAGATGGTTGTCTTCAGCTGGTTGTAATAGGTATGAAAAACAACATTGGACTTCCACTTTTTATTGATATCGCTTGAGTACCACAGTGTATTGAATTTCGCGGCCATTGGTTCGAAAGGCTCTATGTTTGGGAAGGTCACACCTTCTGGCATCTCCCAGGCAATAAAAGAGATCAGGATCAATAGTCAGATGAAATGAAATTCGTACTCTTGATCCTAGGCTTCTCTGCAGTCGAGTTCTAATTGGTTCACCAGGTACTTCGCCTAGTTCATCTGAAGTGCTTCTATGCACTTCCCTACGAGGTTGACTACAAAACCAGTGACTTGGGTGGGTTGGTTTTTTTGTACTAAATTCCCTGTAATAAATTGACAGATGAGGTGCACTGTGTCGCTCTTTATAGAAGCTACCTTGTAGCCTCACGTTCCCTTCTTGACATCACCATAAGTGTCCTTGATCCACTATGTTAGAGCACAATCCATGGATTTTCTGGGGTAAAACTCTTGTGAATCATTTGTTGGTGCAAGGACAGACCGAGGGTTTAACGCTACAACAATGCACCAACAAAACCCTAACTACCGACCCTTTCGACAACACCTGCGAAGCAGATGAAGCCTCACCCGAGGTAGAGACAGGGGTGGTTGTGGGACTCAGGTGTCTACAACCTTAGCTGAGACACAAATATGTGATTATAAAACTTAATAGAGCACTTAGCTCCGTTATTTCATCATTATCTAACCAATATCTACTCCACAGAGAAAATAGAGCATCGCAACATTCACCGTGATATAAGGTATATAAGAAATTAGAAAAGGAATTAGATTAGATCTAGCAGATTCAATCACTAAGCAAGTTCACAGATGTCAGATCTAGCATCCAGATTCATCATAAGCACAAATCACAAATAGATCTATCTATCTATATCAAAGCACTTAACACATAACACATAAGCACATTAGAGCATTGCACAGAGTAGAATAACACAATATTTACGTGGTTCACCCCCACCCTAGGGCTATGTCCACCAACTCTTCTTCTTTATTAGCTTCAATAAGTCATCTACATGCACAGAGCCAAAAACTCTTACTCTGCATAAGACAGGAGATCTGCGCAACTCGCTAGATCCTCCTTCCTTGCATTACAACACAAATACTTCCACAGTCTCTTACAATGACTTGCACTTGGCTCTGTAAGTCTCACATAGTATGCACAAATCCTTACACTTCTTGATCATACAGATCCCACTCTTAGCACTTAGCCACCTTGCACAACACTTGCACACTATTCAAATACTTCCGACATTGCCTAGCCTTCTATTTATACATACAAAATAGGCCTAAACATGGGTAAGCCCATGGGATGACATCCCATTCCCGTTACATATTCCTAAATCCTAAAATGGACCCAAAAAGGGGCTGATATACTGCGATCTCTACTTCGTCTTGCGCTCCATCTTCGACATGTTGTTGAAATCCCAAAATAGGTCAACTTGACCAAGGATCTCCCAAAACTTGGTCAAGGGACAATAGGGGGTCATATCTACAGAATACAAGAGGTAGTTCCAATTATTGTTCCACCTAAAAAGTGTCGAAAGGTAGTATCTCATACTACAAAATTCAGCTTCTTCACAATATGTTCAAAAGGAGAACAAAAGGACACTGCAACCACTAAAACCTCACCCCAAGCACCTTCTATCCAACAGAAGCAAGTTGAAAAGGCTGAAACAAAGCACAAATATTCCTTCTGCACACCGTCCTCTCATTTATCTCGACTTGTTGAATAGCCTCAGCCTCAATAAGTTCGTGACAAATTTCCACAAACTGAGCAGCGCGACATCTCTAGCAAGGCAAGTAGCTCACCAAGATGCAGATTAAACAAATGCTTTTCCCTCTCCCCCGGGAACTCAATGAAATGGATACCATTTATTCTTAAGGAGGGAGGATTGATCCAAGTGGATATCAATGGCCACCCACCTTTTCCGACTGGCTCAAAACAGTTTTCTGGCAATTTTGGTAATTTATTATTTTTAGCAGGTTTTAACTTCTGGGGCCATTTTGAGGCCCTAAATGGTGTATTTTTAGGAAAAAAGGTTTGTAATATATAAGTTCCTTCAATATTTCCTCTAAAATGAATCTCCTCGATGATTCCTTTCCAACGGGATATCATACGCCTAAAACGGAGATCGCATGCAAAAGTTACGACCCCGGTAAGTTGATGTACTAACTTACCCAAACTGGGCCCACATGACTTTTGGCACTTCATCTCCTAGGGTTAGGTTTTTGGATGTCTAGGGTTTTTGACATTCCTGCTTATTGTAAAAAGGCTTTCAAAGCCTCATTGTAATCATCTTCTAGTGAATGCGAGTAGCCATCATATCTCTTCTCAGAGATAAGTTGCCACCATTCTAGCGAGTCTTTCACTCTATATTTTTACAGTCTCTGTACATTTATTTCATTAATATAAATCATGTATTATTGTATATATGTGTTTATGATTGCGTCTCTTATACATTTATGTTATATTATTGAATATATGTGATATCTCCGTGCATTTCTTTATTATATCTCCGCTCCCATTTCGTGCCGAAAATAATCTGGATCATGGGTAGAGAGGCATGTGAACATTGATAATTCTTTCTCAAACTTTGTTGCAAACTCATATTGTTGCACCTCTGCTGGTGCTGTTGTTTGCATATTCTCTTGCCTCTTCTTCTTTAGACACTATTAATAATAGTTCCCAAACTTGTGACACATGAAGCACTTGATTTTACTCAAGTCCTTCTTTCTTGGATGTGAGGTTGACTCCTCATTATTACCCTTATTGTTGTAACCCTTTCCTTTTCCCTTCATTGTATTACTAACAAGGGCTAGTTTCTCCTCTTCATATTCCTTCTTGCCACTCTTAGACTCCTCCTGAGTCTCTTCTTGGATGCAATCATCCCAAAGTCTCTACCAATCTGGGATATTTTCCCGAGCACAAACTCCTTTGAAAAATGTTTCCCATGTCTTGGGAATACCATTCAATTCCACGTTAATTAGCTCCACATCCTATGTTTTCTCCCCTATGTCTACAAGTTGATCATGCACCTATGTGATCCTCATGAAATAGCTGGTAAATTTATCTGATCTAGACATCTAAACCGATATGAGTTTGTTCCTTAAGATCATCGTCCTATTCATGTTCTTTCTTTGGAATAAAATTACCAAGGAATCAAACATATCTTTGGTAGTCGTCTTCTCGATTAGGTGAGGAATCGAATGATCCTTCATCGAATCTAATATGACCCTCTCTTCTTTGATCTCCTTCTTATTGTGAGCATCTAAAACTACCAGATATGTCAGTGGAGTAATTTTTTTATCCACTAACTCCCAAAGGTCATACTCCTTCAATGCCAAACTAACTCTTTCTTTCCAAGATAGGAAGTCAAATTCTCCATCCAATTTGTATTCAACTCTCAATGGTGTTTCTTCCATCCCTAAGACATGATGAACTAGCCTGAAAATAACCTGATGATGGAAAAATACACTTGTACTAACCCGGCTTCCCTTCAGAGCATGTGCAGGGGAAGAAGGAATGAGGAAGAAAGGAGGAAAGGGAGAAAACTAACACATGGGGATTCACTATAGAGAGCTCATGGATGCAAAAACAGCACCTACTCAGAGACACAATTCATCACACAGAGGAATGGAAAGCCAATATCCATAGACATGATTCAGAAAATCACAAATAGATGGTGAAAATGAGAAAAGGATCTCATGATCACAGGTTAGAGAAGCATAGAAGATATGGGAATTTATTTTGAAGAAAATAGAAAGATTTCCCAAGATTGAAATAGTTATCCTGGAACATAGAAGACCCAAATCTAGTCTGGAGCAATAGAGGGCCATGACTTGGTTCTTACTAGAAAGAAACTGACAATGGTAAGGGGAGGTCATTGAGGGAATATGTAAAAAATAAGGGGCTCCCTTGTGTATAGGAAAACTAGTTGGGAAGGTGCCTAATAAAATCATGGAGGTCCCGAGCTCAGTGGGAAGAGGGAAAACTTATGTTTTTTCCAGTGGAGTGAAGGAGAGTAACCTTTCTAAACCATTTCTTGACTTCTCATTCAACTGAGATAGTCCCTTGGTCATATCATGGTCTAGAATGTAGATGGCATGTTGTAGAAACAAAGAAAAAAACATAGCCCAGGGTTGGGTGGAAAGGAATTTCCCCTTAGTTAATTGGCTTGTTAGAACCATTGTTGAATATATAAGTTTTTGTACGTGTAATGTTTTCTTGAATGTTTAATAAATGGTCATAGATAGTATTTTTTTCATTTTAACTAGTTAAATGAGATGAATGAATGTTGAATTCCTGAGTTAAATGGAGTAATATAACCTCCTTTATTCATTAAATTGAGTAATTGTGATGATTGTATGAGGAAGGCCAATATGGGTTGATAACCCTGTATTTTCCTTTCATTTGAAATGGAAATTTTACAGGATATGAATTCTTCATTTGGGTGTTTGGGGTAGAGTATTTATTTCCTATTGGAAAGTAGTTTATGAGCCCGAAGGATTCAGGTTGAACCTTGGAAAAATAATCCTGGAAAGACCATGGGACTGTTAAGTCCTAGAATAAGATGTTAACTCCATTGAAAATGATTATTTGAATTGAGAGGAAATATAACCATTGATTTGGAGGAAGGATTATATCCTGAGCGTTCGTCGAATATCTAGTCTTTGGGAGAAATCCTATCAGAAGGTGTAACCCTTGGGAAAACCCAAAGTGCTAATTATTGGTGAATCTTTGAGAGGAGGATTCCAAGAGAAGATGGGTCGTAGATTCCCTGGATGCTTCATCAATAAGTCTATCAAGATAATGGAGACTGGTAAGGTCTGAAAAATGGTTTTAACAGGAGTTTCTGATGGGAAATGTATGATGTCAAAAGTTCGAGAGCAATAGGATCTGTTCATTTATCGGTGTGGATGTTGATGGGTTCTGAGTCTTTGGATCTAGAATGATCCATCCTGAGGAAGGAACTCAGCTGAAGAGAGGTATTGGTTTTAACACCCATTCAGTTGTGATATTAGAGTGATATTTGATCATCATATGTGGGCACCCGAGAACTATTGGATCCATCGAAGATTTCTCATCGGGAAGGTTCGATCAGGAAGTCTCACGATGGTGGAGAGTGGACACATTCTGATGGCATAAGTCCCAAGTGGATAGGGACCATCGATATGTAGATATGGAATACAATATACCACAACTGTATATTGGTTGTAAACCCCACTGTCAACGCGTTACATGGAGAATGGGTGAGGCTTTAGCCGCCACGTGGTTTAAGGTACTGATTTTATCGGGGTCATTGATTTCTAGTCCTAAATACTATTGGATCTATCGGGAATAGACCATCGAAGAAGTTCAAAAAATATGGAAATGTGGGTGGTGTAACCTGCTTTCCTAATGGGTAGAGAACCTGATTGACTGTCGACCATTGATTTGGTTGTGTTGAATAATTTAGAATCTTCTTATTGGGAGTTCTATCCCTGGTCTGCACAACATTAACTCATCGAGAAATTGTTGAGAAAGAGGATGGGTGGTGACGCTATGGCTTTGCCACAACCATGTGATGAGCATAAGAGATCCACGTATGCATCACAATGGACAAATATTGAATAGGGCATAAGTTCAAGATCTAAAGAAAAATAGAAGTAAAAATATGACATCCCACTACCCTAAGAGGATTTAGGGGGTTGGGTGTGTTACAGAATTTGAAACTATCTACAAAATAGAGAAAGAGAATGTGGTGGTTGATGCAATTTCAAGGAAACAAGAGAAAAATGATGCCTCATTTTTTGTGATTTCCATTCATGAATTTGAGTGGATGAAAGAAGAAAGGATATAATGGAAAAAGGACCAAACTACATGGAAACTCATCCAACAACTCCAACATGGCCCTAGTGAATTATATAAATTTGTGTATAAGAATGTTTTACTATATAATAAGGACCATATTTATTTATGCAAGAAATCCCAGCTCAAAATTACGATCCTTTCAAAACTTCATGCTTCTCCTATAGGCAAACACATGATTTTTGAAAACTTATTATAGAATCAAGAAGGCTTTGTTTTTGGGATGGTCTTAATACCAATGTTCAAAAGTTTGTGGTGAAGTGTTTGGTTTTCTAATAGAAGGGAAGAATGTCATCAATTCTACTAAAGTTTGAAGGAAATAATGTCATAATGGTGGTGTTGGATAGACTCATGAAGTATGCTTATTTTATTCATCGTCTCATCCTTTTAAAGAAATTATAGTAATTGCAACATTCATGGAAAGAATTCATAAACTACATGATAATCCAAATATTATTTTAAATGATAGAGAACCAATTTTCAAAGTAATTTTTGGACAACTTGTTTTCATGTTTGTGTACTCAATTGGCTCATAACTCATTTTACCATCCCCAATTTGATGGGAAACTTGAGATTGTAAATAAATTCCTAGAAGGGTATCTTCATTCTTTCCATATAATAAACAATTACACTGGGTCAAGTGGTTACCTTTGGTGGAATTTTAGTACACCACTTCTATCATACTTCATCCAAAATGTCTTTGTTTATGGAATTATGTGTATCATTATACATTGATGTTAAGCCCTAATATTGGCTCATTACCCATTAATTGAGGCATATTATATTAGTAATGTTATTTTATTTATGTTGGCTTTAGGCCATTAGTTGTAATTATACCTCCTAGTCTCCAATATATACCAAGGAGACATTTTCATTTTGAATCATCTTGTACTTGAACATTTAAGTGGGGTAAAAGGAGGTTTCCCCTCAAAGAGGCTTATTATCTGAAATTATCTCTTTTTCAAGGCATTGATTAATTTTTCTGAGGTTTTTCTATGCTTTATTGGTATTTGGTTCTTAACATATGGTATCAGAGCTCAAGGTCTTGGGGTTTCACTGCTACATCTGAGACACCTTGGAATTTTTGCTATAACTTTTTTTCTACAATGTTTCAGAAGAAACAACTTGGAGGATATTTATTAGATGGATCAAGGTACGTTGTGTTCCAAATTCAGCTCCTGAGGCCTTATACTTTCGGAGATACAACCTCTACAAGATAGGGTTTCGGAATCATCCTGAAATGAGTCATTGTGGCATTTTCGCTATAAATTTTTTTTTGTAATGTTTCAGACCCTAAAATTTGGAGTCTATTTACAGAAATTAGTAAGGTATTCATGGTAAAATGTGCATCTTCTTGGTCATCTTAAATTTGTAGATACACCCTATGTAAGATAGGGTATCTGACTAGTCTCAAGAAGGTGTTCCAGGTAAAACAATCATAACTTCTTCCTAGAGTATCCAAATTGAGTGGGACTGGTTTCATTGGATCGTGGATAGTTTGTAGTATCTCTGGTGTGAGTTTTAGAATTTTATATGAATTATTTTGTGTGGGGCATGCTATACAAGTGAGATATCCTAGAAAGGACAAAAATTGGCAAGTTGTGGGGAAGTTACCGTAAATTCCACTTGGCACATGCAATTTTGATCAGAACTGTGGCATTGCAGAGAAGAAATATTAGAGAAATACATAAAATAAAGTTTCATACCCACAAGGTCTGAAACTTGGGAGATACAACAGAAGAAATATTGTCTAGCAGAACCACCTCAGAATTAAGGTTCAAAAGTAATACTTGGCCAACATGCCACCAAAAAAGGGAACTTCTACACCAACTAAGCCTCCATAAAATCCTACTTAGACTCTTGATTGTTATAACCCTAAAATGCACCATACAGGTTTACCTGGCATCAGGCCAACTCATGCCTCTTCCTAGCCAAAGCCATGCTGAGTAACTCCTCAAAAAACCACTCAAAACAAGCAACCCGCGCCCTAACTTCTCACTGGGCGC
>ML848177.1:12284-33497 GCA_009831015.1 Picea engelmannii | reverse complement strand
TATGAAACAAGATGCATATAGACATCATAGTTCAATGGACTTTGGGGTAGGGGATTGGGTATTTTTGAAGCCACAACCATACAAACAAATGTACCTCAAGAAACAAAATAAGGATAATAAATTAACATCAAAGTACAATGGTCCATATAAAGTATTGCAATGGATTGGTAGTATGGATTACAGATTGGGGTTACTTCCTTCATGTGTGCATTTGGTACTCGTTGTTTAATGTTTAAAAAATGTGGTTGGTGACAAAAAGAATTACATTTTAAATTATTATTCCAAATCTTGTTGAAGAGGGTGTTGTCGCAAGAGTTGGTTCTAGGCTATAATAGAGCCAAGCCTTAGCACATTTTAAATAAAAATAAATAAATTAAGTTATCACTCGAAAGTTGACTTGGGTTGTTGCAAGCCAATCCCCGAGGTAACCTGAAATTTGGTTTAGAGTGGGTTTTTGACCTAATACACTCAGAGAGGGCTCTCTCAATAGCCAAAGGCTCTTTACTCAAAGAATATCTAGTAATCATAGTAAGAAGGGAAGATTTATTAAAAGACAAGATATTTTGATAAGGTTGGTGGTTCCACAGATTTGAAAAGGACTATTGGGCGATGGAGTCAAGTGAAAACCAAAGAAAAGGGATAATAGCAGTGATCATTTTACTTGAGGGAAATTAGGCAAAGTAAGTCTATATTTCAGCAATTGATAATTATGATATGGTAGCAGGAAAGAAAAGGAAAAGACCATCACAATGAAAGCATCTAACAAGTATGAATTTTCACTACAACTTTAGAGGAAAAAGACTAGAGGCTAACAGCTAGGTGCAAAGCACTTCTCTTGAGTGAATTATGAATAGCTATCATTGAAACACAACAGATGTCAACTGTGTGTAAGGATCATGCAAGATGAATTCCAAACAAACTTAACTCAGTTGATAAAGAAAGAAATAAACAATGTGAATATAACAAAGCACATAAACATGTTGAAAGTGTCAACTGTGATGAATCTCACATATCAAGTCAAAACTTCTCTCTTGCATTAATCCATTAAGGTCTTCAAAAGGAACTCAATTTTCAATAGAAGCCCTCTTCAAAAGAGCTCCCCCCCCCCCGCCCCCTTCCTCGATCTTACAATGGATGATTCTTTTATATAACTCCCCTCTCTCAAGGAGGTTGAATCCTCGTCATAGGATACCTAACTAAAAGTGAACTAATTATTAACTAACTTTAACTAATCATAAAAATAATTCGAACCAACTTATGTTAAAAACACAAATAATCCCTAAATTCCAACGAACTATCTATAGCAGTACGTGCATTAGATCCTCCTCCATGTGCATGATTTGTAGTGGTGGCTATCTAGTAGTTGGAATAAAATGAATACCTCCTGCATACCTATCCTCAACCACAGCTCCAAAATGATATTTGTCGATGGATCTGCTAGGCTAGTAACAACCTAGGATTCTTTGTTTTCTTCATCTTCTGCTTGTTTAACAAGCATTGTTCCCTCATCAATAACATGTTGTTTGAAAAAATTGGGCTATCGGTTCCATACCTTTAGGTATCCTATAGAACAACCTATACATCCTTTAAAGATCATCCATCTTCCCATCCTATAGCAAGGAATGGAACCCTGAATGTTCCTTCTCAAGAAGTTGATTTTCATATAGGGAAAGGAGCTCATGTTCTACTCTCCCCATTAATGTTTGCTCACTGTCTACATGTAAATAATGACTAACTCTTTCTTTCTCTCACTTCAAACATTTTTTAGTCTTTAGCATATAATATGGACATGAATATTCCAGAATCCATGAAGCATCCTTTCGGGAGTATTATGCAGCAGTGTCTTCCAACATGGTTGATTCAATGTCACTATCATAGAAGTCCATGTTGCCCATCCCAATCTCAACAAAGATGCCCAAAACATTTTTCAGCAGAGCATGATCTATTTGTTCTTCCTCACGTTCACGATCAATCAGTGAAATCACTACATTTCTTACTGTAGTCTTCAATTCCCGATAGACCAAATCATGAAAACATATAAGGACAATTTTATTAAGAGCTAGAAGATAGAATCTTGAGGTGAAGTAATGATCCAAATAGTTAAAGAAGCGAGACAACCAACAAACCATTATCTTGTGATTATTCCATCAATTCACGATTTCTCTCAACATAAACTCGTTATGTTTTTTCCATAATACAGGCAACACTAATGACTCGATATATTCCACAAAAGAATCTTTGTATCTTTCATAGAGTTGTTGTGAGTAGTCATATGGGTGTTTCTGTGTGCACATATTGTAGATAGTTGTATAAAGCAATGCATAATGATCTACATCAAATGGTTTCTCTGGTATTCCTTCCAAGATGTTCTATAACTTTTCAATATCCTTGCACATGTGATTCCATCCTTGCTCCAGTTCTATAATATTGCAATCACCCATTCTTATCATTTCAATTTTATTCAATACCAGAAAATTCTTCTATGTGAAAATGTGTGTGCCCCTTGTGCACTATTCTCCTAGGGACGATAAGTAGTTTTGTGTAATACTCTCTTCTTGACGCAGAACATAGTCAGCAAGGAGGAAAACCTCTTAGAGAGGTGTCTTCTCTTCAACAACATCTAGTAACCTATCATTTGGACTAACAATAAGAGTATCCACGCATTTCTGTAGTCTCTTAATAGCCTCCAAGGCATGTACGACTCTCCTACGACTTTGAAAACTGAAAGGATAGATAACTACACCAACAGTCAAATTGCCCACTTTTTTTTTATAATAATGCAACAATAGGAGTTGCACCAGACCCTATGCTCCCACCCACTCTAGATATTCAACTATAGTTTCCTTATAAAATTAACAATAGATGGGCACGATTTTATTTTCCCTCTGATGCGTGGATTCTCTTTGTGGCCCTTCTTACATTCAGCCTGGTGCTTTGTATATTAAATCGTGGCTTTGAATGAGTTGTTTCGTTCATGACTTGAGCCCGAGGCTTGTCTCGAGGATTTATAAATGCAAATTCTCATATAACCAATCGATTACCAAAACGAGCAATCAGACGAGAACTTTCCAACGTCCACCACCTCTGCGAATGATACATATGATGGGAGTCCCAATTTTGGGCTTTCGGGTTTCAGGGAAACGAAGAAGTGGTTACTTAAAACCCTACATCATCCAAATCACTGAAATAGAGCCCATATTTACATGTAATACCATTCTTGCGATTTTTGGGCGTGTAGCACAGATATTTCGGGTTTCCTCCCGAGTCTTCCCTCCATGTGACTTAACACTCAGAAAAATGGTGTGTTTCTCTGATTCCCACATGAAAACTCCTCCTTGGATTCTTGAATGTGTGTCTTGTGACTTGGAATGTGGATTTACGGTGAATAGTTGGAGATCGGGATGTGAAGGATAGTGGACTCAACAATACAAATGGATTGGCTTAAATTTTTTTTTTTAAAACTTTAAAATAAAATATTAATTTTAAAATTATATAAATTAATTTTATAACACTCTTCACAAAGAAGGAATCCAAAGTAGGACAAAATGGGAGACCTTGGGAGACATTTTAAAGCTTTGAGATCTTGATGGTAGAAAAGTTCGATGAATATGGCGATAGATTTAGAGTTTTTATTTGTAGCAGAAAGGTTGCACTGAATGGCACAAGGGATTAATGGTTACACAATATTATGCCAGGCGACAAGGTTCTGAAACTAAGTGGCGTAACTAACATAAAGTTTGGGGAAAGACACTGAATTGAGAAATTTCCAACATTTGTTCCAACATAGGATCCATCTAGGCATGGTGCTTTCTTGTAAAGCGCCAAGAATAGTAGACCATGTGCCTTCATCCATTGGATGACCTGCAATTGTCCTTATCAAACTCTGAACCCTGTCACTTTAATTGCACCTTTCCGGAACAAAAACCGCTTAGCATTCATTGGGCTATGGAGTCATAATGCTTTAAAACCAAAACCAAAGTGAACTAGAAACATACTAAAAATCATTGTTTTACTCTAATGCTCAAAGTCAAGCTTATTTATATACATCACCTACTCTAATTACTGAAAAAATCCCACTGAATCAAATGATACAAAAATGATAGTGAATCCAATCCAATAACTATCTGCTTATTTGAAATCTGCTCATGCTTTCTTTGAGCGGGCTGAAGAAAGAAACTAACAACTCCCATCTAACACACTGTTGATCATGAATGTTCAAACGTTTCTTCGATTCCCGTGACAAAATATCTGTGACATAACATACTCCTCCATTAAATGAATCTAAAAGTTCATCAAAAGGATCATGAAAAAATGCATGCTCGTGAGGTTTTAAATAACAAGATTCATCAGAGACTACTGCGTGCTCTAATTTATTTTGCTCAGGATCATCCTCAAAAAGAATATCCAACATCCTTCATCTGATATGACATCTGTCTGAAGGCCGCCATTCCTCCATGAAATCACTACAACAAATTGATCTAGAGAAACAATATTATAATCACCAATGTACTCATCATATTTAGGTTCAACAGATAATTCAGAAGTGTCACCAGTTAGACAAATGTTCGGAATATCAACCGTGGATTCCTCAAGGATGGGCAGTTCTAGTTCTTTCTCTGGCATGATCTCTATATTAGATTCATACTCCTCCAAATCACAGTCGAAAACATCCTTGAACAACAAACATTCTTTAGGATGGTTAAACATGACAACAACATCTTTTTAATGAAATAAAACGAAGTCTACAAGCTGATCTCCTGGCGGGGAATCATCATCATAAAAAGTTTCACTGACTTCCTGTATAGTTTCATAGTTTTCATCATTTAAAATCAGATTTTCATTAATAATAGGAGATGTTTCACTCACATATTCAGGACTATGTGGATGTTGGATATCTGTGTAAGCAGGGGTTGCAACATAACTGTTTAGGATCATATCTGTCTCTTCTTCTGTTAAAGGAGGAGGTAGTCTCTGTATTTTCTGGATAAAACAATAATTATTTCCTTTCTCTTCTCCAGGTTAACCGTGATGCTGAATATCTTCTTCTTGAATATGATCACAAGATCTATCATATCTTTCTTCTTTATCAACCAACTCTTCCTCATATTGATCATATTCATCAACTTGAGAAATTTATAATATTTCTTCCTCCTCTTCAAGAGGATTTGTTTGATCTTTTTGTCTTATGAATTGTATATTACAACAACCTTCAAAAAGTATTTCAGCTGAGTATATTCCTTTACAATGTTGATGAAAAAGTATGTGAAAATATTTCAATGAAGAAATACTGGAATGGGGTAAAGATTTATACTAGAGTCTAGCATCTCTTTCCAACGAAAACATAAACAGATTCATGAGGACATCTTCATGATGCACTTTTAATTCATCCATGATCTTGTGGAATTCAAACAAGTGTTGAGTAGGATTGTCGTCCGCATATTCTCCAAATTTAGGAAGGACATCTTCCCAAATTTTAATGTCTAGAACAGTGTTTGGAAAACCATAAACATTTGTAAAGTCTAGAGGATCAAACCTTGTATCAATCTGAGCAACAAATGAATTTGACATTTTGAGACCAGTGGAGTCACCAGTGAATCATGTAGAGTCTTCGAACCAAGGAGTCGCCAAGTGAATTATCACAGCCAATTGAATGCCTATCCCTTGTTCACCATCAAGGAATAGCTCTAAATTTTTGTCGTATCCTAGGGACGATAGCTTCATTACTCCATCCCCGGTAGCGGCGCCAGAAAATGTTGTCGCAATATTTGGTTCTAGGTTGTAATAAAGCCAAGCCTTAGAGCATTTTAAATAAAAAATAAAATTTTAATTTATCACTTAGAAGTTGACTTGGGTTGTTGCAAGGCAATCCCCGAGGTAACCTGAAATTTGATTCAGAGTGTGTTTTTGACCTAATACACTCAGAGAGGGCTCTCTCAATAGCCAAAGGCTCTTTACTCAAATAATATCCAGTAATCACAGTAAGAAGGCCGGATTTATTATAAGACAAGATATTTTGATAAGGTTGGAGGTTGCAAATATTTGAAAAGGCCAATTGGGCGATGGAGTCAAGTGAAAACCAAAGAAAAGGGATAATAGTAGTGATTGTGTTACTTGAGGGAAATGAGGAAAAGTAAGTCTATGTTTCAGCAATCGATATGTATGATATGGTAGAAGAAAAGAAAAGGAAAAGACCATCACAGTGAAAGCATCTAACAAGGATGAATTTTCACTACAACTTTAGAGGAAAAAGACTAGAAGCTAACAACTAGGTGCAGAGCACTATTCTTGAGTGAATTCTGACTAGCTATCATTGAAACACAACACATGTCAACTGTGTGTAAGGAGCATGCAAGATGAATTCCAAACAAATTTTACTTAGTTGATAAAGAAAGAAATAGACAATGTGAATATAACGAAGCAGAGAAACATGTTCAAAGTGTCAACCGTGATGAATCTCACATATCAAGTCAAAACTTCTCTCCTACATTACTCCATTAAGGTCTTCAAAAGGAACTCAGTTTTCAATATAATCCCTCTTCAAAAGAGGTCCCCCCCCCTCCTCGATCTTACAATGGATGATCCTTTTATATAACTCCCCTCTCTCAAGGAGGTTGAATCCTCGTCGTAGGATACCTAACTGAAAGTGAACTAATTATTAACTAAATTTAACTAATCATAACAATAATCCGAACCAACTTATGTTAAAATAACAAATAATCCCTAAATTTTAGTGAACTATCTATAGAAGTACGTGCATTAGATCCTCCTCCATGCGCATGAGTTGTAGTGGTGGCCATCTAGCAGTTCTAATAAAATGAATACCTCCCGCATACCTATCCTCAACCACAACTCCAAAATGATATTTGTCGATGGATCTACTAGGCTAGTAACAACCTATGATTTTTTGTTTGTTGCATCTTCTACTTGTTTAACAAGGATTGTTCCCTCATTAGTAACATGCTGTTTGAAAAAATTGGGCTATCAGTTCCAGAACTTTGGGTATCATACAAAACAACCTATACATCTTTGAAATATCATCCATCTTCCCATCCTGTAGCAAGGAATGGCACCTTGAATGTTCCTTCTCCAGAACTTGATTTTCATATTGGGAAAGGAGCTCATGTTCTACTCTCCCCAATAACGTTTGCTCACTGTCTGCATGCAAATAATTACTAACTATTTTTTTCTCTTGCTTCAAACATTTTTCAGCCTTTAGCATATAATCTGGACATGAATCTTCCAGAATCCATGAAGCAACCTTCTGAGAGTAGTATGTAGCAGTGTATTCCAACATGGGTTATTCAAAGTCACTATCATAGAAGTCCATGTTGCCCATCCCAATATCAACAAAGATGCCCAAAACATTTTTTAGCAAAGAACGATCTATTTGTTCTCCCTCACGTTTGTGATCAATCAGTGAAATCATTGCATTTCTTATGGTAGTCTTCAATTCCTGATAGACCAAATCATGAAAATAGATAAGGTCGATTCCATTAAGAGTTGGAAGAGAGCGTATTGAGGTGAAGTAAAGATACAAATAGTTAAATAAGTGAGACAACCAACAAACCATTATCTTGTGATTATTCCATTGATTCACAATTTCTCTCAACATAAACTCGTCATTTTTTTCCATAATATAGGCAACACCAATGACTCGATATATTCCACAAAAGCATCTTTGTATCTGTCATAGAGTTGTGTTGAGTAGTCATATGGGTATTTCTGTGTGCACATATTGTAGATAGTTGTATAAAGAAATGCATAATGATCTGCATCGAATGGTTGCTCTGGTTTTCCTTCCAAGATGTTCTTTAACTTTTCAATACCCTTGCACATGTGATTCCATCCTTTCTCTAGTTCTATAATATTGTGATCACCCATTCTTATCATTTCAATTTTATTCAATACTAGAAAATTCTTCTATGTGAAGATGTGTGTGCCCCTTGCGCGCTTTTCTCCTAGGGTCAATAAGTAGTTTTGTGTAATGCCCGCTTCTTGACGCAGAACATCTTCAACAAGGAGGAAAGCCTCTTAGAGAGGTGTCTTCTCTTCAACAACATCTGGTAACCTATCATTTGGAGTAACAATAAGAGTATCCACGCATTTATGTAGTCTCGCAATAGCCTCCAAGGCCTGTACGACTCTCCTATGACCTTCAAAATTGAATGGATAGGTAACTACACCAACAGTCAGATTGCCTGCTTCTTTTGATAATCAAGAAACAACAAGAGTTTCACTAAACCTTGTGCTCCCACCCACTCCAGACATTCAACTATAGCTTCCTTATAAAATTAACAATAGATGTGCACAATTTATTTACCCTCCGATGTGTGGTTTCTCTTCGTGGCCCTTCTTACATGCGGCCCGGTGCTTTGTATATTAACTCGTGGATTTGAATGAGTTGTTTCATTCATGGCTCAAGCCCAAGGCTTGACTCGAGGCTTTATAAATGAAAATTATCATATAACCAATTGATTACCAAAATGAGCAATCAGACGAGAGATTTCCAGCGTCCACCAGCTCTGCGAATGATACATATGATGGGAGTCCTGATTTTGGGATTTTGGGTTTCGGGGAAATGAAGAAGTGGTTAGTTAAAACCCTACATCGGCCAAATCACCGAAATAGAGCCCGGTTTTACATGTAATACCATTCTTGCGATTTGTGGGTGTGTAGCACACCTCTTTTGGGTTTCCTCATGAGTCTTTCCTCCATGCGACTTAACGCTCGAACAAATGGTGTGTTTCTTTGATCCCCATGTGAAAACTCCTGCTTAGAGTCTTGTGTGCATGTCTTGTGATTTGGCATGTGGCTTTATGGTGAATAGTTGGAGATCGGGACGTGAAGGATAGTGGACTCAACAATACAAAGGGCTTGGATTAAAAAATGATTTTTTAAACTTTAAAATAAAATATTGATTTTAAAATTATATAAAATAATTTTAAAATAATATGTGAAGAGAGCCAAATTCATAGTTGATAGTATAACTGACACTCTTCACAAAGAAGGAGTGCAAAGTAGGACAAAATGGGAGACCTTGGGAGACTTTTTAAAGATTTGAGATCTTGACGGTAGAAAAGTTCGGCGAAAATGGCAATAGATTTAGAGTTTGTATTTGCGGCAGAAAGGTTGCGCCGAATGGAGCAAGGGATTAATGGTTACACAAGCTTATGCCAGGTGACAAGGTTCTGAAACTAAGTGGCATAACTAACATAAATTTTGGAGAAAGACACTGAGTTGAGAAATTTCCAACATTTGTTCCATGAGAGGGAAACAAATCATACTATAACATGAATTGGTCATTGAAACAAGAATTAAACAACTAAGGTATAGCGAAATTATTGAGTACAACATCAAGTGGAAGAACATGCCAACAAAATATGAAACTTGGACATATGATTTCTTCATATAGAAACATCGACAATTGATCAACATTGAGTGCCACATTGCTTGTTTGAAGGGGAGAGGCATGTTAAGCCCCTAATTCCTACCCCTAATTAATTTATACATTAATTGCAGACATGTAGGGTTATTATTACCTTCTAGACCACTTTATATAATGTATATAAATTATAAAGACTCATTTAGATTTTCATATTATTTTGTGCATTTAATATCTTATAATAAGAGGTTGTCGGGACTCAAAGAGGCTTATCATTTATTCACATTTTTACTTGGTTTAGGCATGGAATCATTGAATTATTCACAATTTTACTTGATTTAGGCATGGAATAATTAAATTAATATTTTTTAATCTTTCTTGACTATTTGGTCCATAATGGTGAAGGTTCCATCTAATCTTCAAACAAAACAATTGTAAGGAACTTCAAACTCCGACCAATTTCCCATGGTCACTCATATGACCATCGCGCCAACATTGTGTTAAAAAAATATTTATCCAAAGGACGAGGTCATCCCTATCGGTAGATCAACGCTTTTTATCGTTTCCTCCAAAATCTAGGGGTCCTATCAGGTCGTCCTGAGCTCCAGGATGTCGTTCTTGTTTGTGAATTCCAACCACCTAGAGCCCCCTCCATACCCTTTCACTACACGTTAAATAGGCATAGTGATGGCTATGATTATAAACAAATATAAAACTTTTCTCACTATACATGTTGGATAAATCCCAGCTAGCAATTTAATCAACACCATTGATCTCTTGATCAGACAGTTGTTGAGTCTTTGAACCAGATTTACAAGCCCACAATGTGCCTCTATTCCCTGTGAAGAAACCCATTCCTCAAACATAATAATGTAATCGCCATCCCTATTCTGCAAGTAAGATTGAGAAGTCTCTAGATCTTCCCTGAGGGGCAACAAATATATGTCATAATTTTCTTCAGTTTTATCTGTGTGATCTCTACAAAATACTTCCTTAATTTGTCCTACTGTGGTAGTATGACTGGAATTTAAATTGTAAGTGGGCATTTGAAATCCAGAAAAAGGATTGAATTTCTTCACAATTTTTAATATGGGAAGTCTTCACGTTAGGTTCAATGTAGGCCTTGTACATAGGATAAATTGTCTCTGATATTTGATGATGATGTCCTCCAGGCTTTGGTGCCTGACCCGACCGATTTAAATCCCTCAGAAACCTCTTGACAAGATCAAAGTGTACAACTCCAGTGATAGACACCTGGAGATCCAAGAACGGGCATAACCGTTCACTCAAAGCGTAGATACCCTCAATAATAACAATCTAAGATGATGCAATGTCAATATATTTGTACCTAGTGAATTTACTAAGATTATACACCTCATGTATGATATAGTTCCTTGCACGCATATAAGCAAGTCCAGCTATAAGTTCCATGTGATAATTTGTATCATCATCCTTTTCAAACTAAATAGGATTCATGCGAAAACCTGAAGGTAGATTTTTAATTCCACTCTTGCTAAACTTTCTTTGACCACTTTCTATCATTAGAACTCTGAGTTGTTTCATTCAGAAAGTAATGGTCCAAAGGGTATTTGACACTATCAAAGTGTTTGAACTGGTCATCTTTTCCAGAAACAAACAAGTTTTGCATTTGATCTGAATTGAGTTTCATACAAGTAGGCATATCGTCTATTGAATACTCTCCTATGGAAACTTGCACTTTGTCTTGGAAACTTTGAACATCTTCCTCATTTATGTGGCCACTAAATTCTACCCTGATATTAGAATATGTCACCTCTGATGCTACAGACATAGCAGTCAAACCATCTTAAGTATGTTCCAATTGATGACACTTGGGATCTCTTGTAAGTTGTTCACATTCAACATTGCTCATCTCATTCCCATCAGTGTTTTGTTCAAGTCCATTTTGTAGAGAGATTTTCTCTTGGGAACTTGCATCCATAGTATTTGATAATTCAAAGTATATGGCAAAGACTTCTTGTAACATACCCACTACGGAATTTCAAAATTTTTGGCCATTTTCTTCTTTTCTCCGAGGAACATAGTTCTTTGAATCCCTACGGGGCCTGATACAAACCCTGCCATCCCTTATCCGCACTCATATAATCAGTGGTTATGGCCACAGGCCTTATCGGAGGGTACTCATCGACTTTTTCGATACGGTAAATCACGATGCAGGTATTCCTTTGTTCATTTCGGGGTTTCATCCATCGAAATTTTGCGGCTAGCGAATATGAGGAAAATTGACCTTTGGAAGTCCTAGGCATCGAAAAGTTGAAATGCCAAAACCATGTGTGATAACCCATTTCGAGACTTCACCTATCGGGATTTCTCAATATGCGAGGACAATACATTTGCCTCTAGATGTCCCGAGTGCCGAAACACCGAAACATTAATTCTAGTGGAACTATACTCATTTTTCAGAATTTCATACTTTGGGGTTTCGCAAGTCAGGAGTTCGGGGGATGCAATGACAGGAGGTCTCACATTAGGATCTTCTGGGAGCCGAACTCTGAAACATTACCTCTAAACATGCTTCACTATTTCGGGGTTTCCTCCACCGAGATTTCGGGACATGAGACGACAGGAGGTCTCGCACCTGGGTTTCCTGGGAGCTGAAACTCTAAAAACTCATAACTTACCCACACGCTAGCATTTTTGGATTTCGCAAGTCGGGATTTTAGGACTTGCGAGTACAAGGGGAATACACCCTTCGGTATTCTAGGTACTGAAATGCAGAAATATTGAGGTTCCTCCACATGTTATCATTTCGGGTTTTCATATGTCCAAATTTCGGGTCTTGTGCGTACAAGGGAATATGCCCTTGAGTATTCTGATTACTGAAATGCCAAAATATCGTAACATACATGCATATTGTCCTTTATATATTTCACCCATCGAGATTTTGGGACTCCCGAGAACAAGGGAATATGCACTTAGGTATTTCGGTCCCCGAAGTGCCGAAATATCCTATCTCATCCAAATCCTAAACTATCTCGGGGTTTCGGTCATCGAGATTTGATGACTCGCGATGACCAGGGTTCTTTCCCTTTGATTTCCCCAGTGCTGAAATGCCAAAATGCTTACTATCAGCCATGTATCCTTATAAATGGACGGTACAAGTAATCCCACGGACCTTTGGATCTACGGTCCCGATTTTTTTGCTACTTACGAAGATAAAAGAAAAGGGTTGAAGCATTAACGCCCTCGTTTCTTCCTCCAATCTAACGGTCATGACTGACCTCAAATCTTTCAACAGGATCTTGTCCGTCAATCGATACTTATCCACACACTCTCATCTCGTGATTTCGCAGGTTAGGGTTTCGGGACTCCCGAGTGCAAGAAAACTCGCGCTTAGATACTCTGGGTGCCGAAATGCTGAAACATTTACCGACCGCCACGTGCCCTTATGAATGAATGGTTCAGATACTCTCATGGACCTTTGGATCTATGGTCTGATTTCTTCGCTACTCATGAAGATAAAAGAAAGAGTTTGAGGCATTTAACACCCTTATTTCTTCCTCCAATCTAACGATTGTGATTGACCTCAGATCTTTCGGCAGGATCTCGTCCGTTGCTCGATACTTATCCACATGCTGTCATTTCGATATTTCGTAAATAGGGGTTTCGGGATTTGTGAGTGCAAGGGGACTCGCCCTTGGGTACTCTAGGTACCAAAATGCCAAAATGTTGGGATCTACGAGGACCATTCTCCCCCATGCAAGAGTTTAAGGCTTAAACTATAACATCCTCCTTCGGATCCTCAGGTAATTTACACTAGGTTTTGAAGACCAGACTGGAAGGTCTTCTCGAAGGTAAGAAAGTTGTCTCGAAAGGGTGCCTTCGTGAGGAAATCTATCCAAGGCATCAGGTAGGACAATCACAGGAACAAATCTCTCGAGAGCAGACTTGAAAATCTGTATTAGTTCATCATATCTATATATATATATATATATATATAAACATAATCCATACATGGTATTTCCAATAAAAAAGTGCAGCCATCATTTCTGATCAAAAAACCATGCAGATAGTATTACACTGAAACCATTCATAATTGCACAAAATATGAACATACATGTCAGCATATAAATTTCAAGATACAAGATATAACACTTATCAGAAAAACACCAGGTGATGCAACTGCTGAGAGGGGTGCTCGTTTCCGCCCAACCATAGGCTTAGCGACTCCCAATGGATTTACCACTAGCCACCCTCGAGCTAAGACCATGATGCTACGAGGCTGATTCTCTTTTCGTCAGTGACCGAGAACGAAGGTTACTCTCCTCTTCTCTGCTATCACTCACTCTGTATTTTCCAGAGTTCTTTCTTCTTTCCCTTGCATTTGCCTTGATCATACACTCTTCCTGCCTTTTCTCTTTTCGGTGAGGTTGCGTGTGGCACGATTTTCCTCATGGTGGTCATGTTTGAGGACTCTACAGATGGGCGGTTCACCCCCATCCCTCATTACTCTTGAAGGGACATTTACCTACCAACCTGGTGAGTCATTTAATTCAGGGCCAGCCAGCCGCTCTTGGTTCTCCAGGCCAGTGAAGTCCAAATACAGTATTGGTTTCGGTGGAAGTTAACGACACCATTCTAGGTGCCTTCTACCACCTTTCTTCAGCCATCGTGGTCTCTTTTTTAGTACACCCCCCTCTCAACAGTCCTGTAATATATATATTCATAATATTATTTACATTCATTGACCTTTTTCACAAGGTCCATTCACATCACACATTCACATTTCTGAGTTTTCCACAATACTTGGCCAATATAGTTATTTTTACAGATTGGAGGAAACATGGTGTTACAATTTCCTCCCCCTTAAAGGAACACCATCCTCAATGTTCTATCTATCAACTTGACATTCATGTACAAATGTAAACAAAATTGGATATGCTTGTTTCATGGCATCCTCTATTTCCCATGTAGCCTTATCTGGGCCAAAATGTTTCCACTGCACCTTGACCTATGCAATGGTTTGATTCTAGAGTGGGGTTTCCTTTCTGTCCAGTATGCATTGAGGTTCTAGTAGAAATTCTCCCTTCAGTTCCACCTAGATCACAAACCATTCAATTATATGGTTAGCATCATGTACATATTTCTCCAATAATGAAACATGGAAAACATTATTTGATTTTACTGTGGGAGGAAGTGCTAGCCTATAGGCTACAGGTCCCACTCTATCTAGAACCTCAAAGGGTCCAAAATACCGAGGTGATATCTTGGCACAAGATCCCATTTTCAGGGAACTTTTCCTAGGCCTAACTCTGAGATATACATGATCTCTCGCTTTGAACTCTCTTGGAGTTCTCTTTTGGTCGGCATAACTTTTCTGTCGGTTCTGAGTGACCTTCAGGTTTTGTTTTATCTAAGTCACTTGCTGTTCCATTTATTTCAACATGTAGGGTCCAAAATAAATCTTGTTTATGGGATTACTCCAACTGACAGGAGTGTTGCATGGTCTACCATAGAGGACTTCAAAGGGACTCATCTTTAAGGATGTTTGGTAGCCGTTGTTGTAGGTGAATTCTACTAGTGGTAGGTAGTCTTCCCACTTCTTGGGTTGATGCATTACATGCATTCTTAGCATGTATTCAAGTATTTGGTTCACTCTTTCTATCTGTCCATCAATTTGAGGGTGATAGGTGGTGCTAAACAACAACTTGGTCTCTAAACCCGCCATCAGTGATTTCCAAAAGTTGGAAGTGAACTTCGTGTCTCTGTCAGACAAGATCTCTTTTGGCATGCCATGCAGTCTGAATATCTCCTTCATGAATACCTAAGTGATATCTAATGCCTTGCACGTCGATTTGACGGGGATGAAATGAGAAGACTTGCTCAATTTATCCACCACTACCATGATGGCGTCATTCTGTTTGGTCGAGTCAGTAATCCGGTAATGAAATATATGGAGATGGTTTCCCATTTCCATTCTGGGATTGGTAGAGGTTGCAATAACCCTGCTGGGTGTCGATGTTCTGCTTTAACCTGTTGGCACTCTATGCATTTGGCCAAGTACTCGACTATGTATTTCTTCATTCCAGGCCAATAGAATTGTTTCCTGGTAGCCTTGATCATTTTCTAGTATCCTGGATGACCAGAATAGGGTCTTTTATGTAGTTCATCCAGTATGAACCTCTTCAAGTCGTCACAATCTGGAATATAAAATCTGCTTCTGTAAGTGAGCAAACCTCCTTCGGTCATCCGGTAGCCTTCATATTTTACTCCTGCGGGTTCTTTTTGTAGGTATATGGTCACGGTCTGGATGAAGGGATCTATTTCTTGTGCATTTCTAACTCTTTCTTTAACATCTGTCTCGCAGGTGCTCACCTCTACCAGGTGAATTGTTTTCATACTTCTACTAAGGGCATCTGCCACCCTATTTTCTTTTCCTTTAATATGTTTGATTTCAAAATCAAACTCACTAAGGAGGGCCATCCACCTAGATTGTCTAGCATTGAGCTTTGGTTTATCAAACAGATATCGCAATCCACAGTGATCTGTCATAAGTACAAATTTTATTCCCAGGAGGTAATGCCTCCACATTTTCAAGGCATGCACTATGGTAGCCAGCTCTAGATCATGGGTCACATAGTTGACTTAGTGCTCATTCAATTTTTGGGATTCATAGTTGACCACACTTCCTCCCTACATAAGGACTCCCCCGAGCCCTTCCTTACAGGCATCTGTGCACATGAGGAAGTTAGGTTCGGGATCGACGATCTTCAACATGGGTGCATGGGTCAGTAGATGTTTCAGGGTTTGAAATCTTTCTTCACATTTCTGTGTCCACATGAATTTTGTCCCCTTCTTTTGGAGGGCAGTGATTGGACAACCAATCTTGGAGAATCCTTTTATAAATATCCTATAGTAACCTGCTAATCCCGTAAAGGATCTGATATCTAAAACATCCTTTGCGGTAGGCCATTACATGATAGACCTAATCTTGTCAGGGTCTACTACTACCCCTTCTTCAGATAGGACGTGGCCTAAGTAATGTATTTTCTTTTGGAAGAAGTCACATTTTCTGAATTTGGCGTAGAGCTGATATTTTCTTAGCACTTGCAGCACAAGCCTAAGATGCTCTTCATGCTCTTCTCTATTCTTGGAGTAAATTAATATATCGTCAATAAAAACCAACACAAATTTGTCTAGTAATTTACTAAGTACATTGTTCATCAAGCACATGAAAGTGGTAGGGGCATTGGTTAACCTAAATGGCACTACCACGAACTCATAGTGACCATACCGTGTTTGGAAGGCAGTTTTATGGATATCTTCACCCTTGATTCGGACTTGATGGTATCTCGACCTCAAGTCAATCTTTGAGAAAATAGATGCACCCCCCAATTGGTCGAACATGTCATCGATCCTAGGCAAGGGGTACTTGTTCTTTATGGTTACCTTATTGAGTTGTCTATAATATATACATAGTCTAAGGGTACTGTCCTTCTTTTTCACAAATAGGACTAGTGCTCCCCATGGAGACACGTTGGGTTGAATATAACCTTTATCCATCATTTTTTTTTAATTGCAATTTGAGTTCAACTAACTTGGGTGTGCTCATCCGGTAGGGTGTCCTAGACACCGACACTCTTCCTGGTGCAAGTTCTATCGAGAAGTCTATGTCCCTTCTCAGAGGTAGACCTAATACCTCTTTCGGAAATACATATATGTATTCTCTTAGGATAGGGTGATCGTCAGGGCTTGGTTTGTCACCTTCAATTGTTTTCAACACCTGTATTGCATATAGGGGAAATCCCTCTCCGCAATACTTTCTCATTTGCAGAGCTGATATTTGTCTTATTGAGACAAGTTTTCGGATCCCTTGAAGGGTCATATTTTTCCCTTCCTTACTTACATATTCTAAGGTTTTATGGTAACAGTGCAATTTGGCTTTATGGGCAGCTAGCCAGTCCATACCAATCAACAGATCATATGATCCCAGGGGTAATAAGTTAAGGGCTACTTGGGTGGGGAATTTACCCAATATCAATTGGCAGGCTGGTATAACCTATGCTACCCTTCTTTTGGTGCCAGTGGCTAACTATACCAACCATGGCCTAGTATGTTTTTGTGGCTGTAGTTTACACTTATCAACAAATTTAGGGGCTATATAACTCAAATTTGAACCAGGGTCAATCAAAACAGACACTACATGGTTGGAAATCATACCTTCTATTTCCACCACTGAAGCTTGGTGGTCATCCTGGTTATTATCCAAGGATGCATAAATTTGTGGCATACTCATGGCCACATCATTGACGGTGGTAGATTCCTGGATGTTATAAATCCTCTGACTATTCTGTTGTCGGTGTGGACAGTCTCTCAATAGATGTTCTTCCCTGCAACCCCAACATTTCAAAGGTTCTCTCTTTGGGTTATCAGTCTTCACTGATATGGGTCCAGAAGTTTTATTTCCGCTCAAGGAGGGAAAATTTTGTTGGTGCACAGTCCGGGCTGGGAAGCTCATTCTTGGGTTCTTCTTAATGTTCTTAAATCCTGGGGATTTAATTCCCTTTTTCTGAAATCTTGAACTACTCTTCTGCTTCCATCCTTTGCAAGGTTCTGCTCGATGCCCAAACTGTTCATGACAATAGGTTTCCTTTCGAATAGTGCCTTCTAGAGTCTTTGGCTCATCAAATTCAATTATGTTCCAATAGTCCTTAGGTAGTCCACTGATGAAGTGTTTCACCTTTTCCTTTTACACTTTTATATAAGGTACATACCTCAACAAATCGAGGAATTTGTTGACATATTATTCTATAGTGAGTCGTCCCAGTTTGAGTTCATAAAACTTTTTAGTCTTTTCATTGAAATATTTTTCCGACGAATACTTCTTCCAGAAGTATTTCTCAAATTGTTTCCAGGACAGGTCCTCTTCATGAACCCATTTCACATTCTTAAGGTCTTCCCACCAAATGGAAGCCTTTCCGTTCAAGTTGAAGGTGGTCACTCGGGCCTTCAAATTTTCTGAAAAGTCATGGACTCTGAAATATTTCTTTAGTCCAAGCAGCGAGGCCTCTACTTCCTCTCCCTTCTTTATTTCACCATCGAAGGAGGGTGGTTTGTCTTTTCTGAATTCTTCAAACTTATGACCTTTGGAAGGATTTTGCTTCTTCTGTTTCTTTTGGGAATAGGAACTGGTTCTGCTGCTAGAAGAGCCCTCTGAATCGCGAGTTTCCTTCTCAGAGGAATCATCTGACGCTTGTCCTTTACCTCTGGGGTGTACCTTTTTTGAGGTGCTCCTCTTAGTGTGGCCACTGATATGACCATGTTTCTGAGTTTCCAATCCATGTTTCATTTGTCTTTGTAGATCAGATAAGCTCTACAGTAAAAACACGTTAATTTCTGTTTGTTTTTCTTATTCTTTCATCATCCTTCCATTGTCAGCCTTGCAGCTTTGTAATTCGACCATGAGGCTCCTCATAGTCTCGGCTAGATCTAGAGGGGTCCCTACTGCCCTCTTTTTGTCAGACTCTTCATCTCTATTGTGGGAGCCTTCCCCCACTTCATGGTGAGTCACCATTTTATACATTTGTAATTTCTCGTAGTTGATCGTCTGCTTGTGTGTAAAAGGAAAAAAAAAGGCTAGTTGTTAGCCAATATTTATATTTATTTATAACCAGTACATAATTCATATTTTTCTCATGCACACACATAGTAGGGGTTTTTCATTCTTAACTTCATATTTTGATTATGAAGGTTAAGATAGGGGGTTACTCCTTTTAGGAGTGTTTCGAACGGAGCTTCTGTGCAACTCGGTCATGAGCCCAAGCAGGCCAAGTGTTGTAACCATGCTCTGATACCAATTTGTAACATACCCAATATGAAATTTCAAAATTTTTGGCCTTTTTCTTCTTTTCTCCGAGGAACATAGTTCCCTGAATCCCTACGGGGCCTGATACAGACCTTGCCATCCCTTATCTGCACTCATATAATCGGTGGTTATGGCCACAGGCCTTATTGTAGGGTACTCATCAAATTTTGAAATACGAGAAATCGCGATGCAGGTATTCCTTTGTTCATTTCGGGGTTTCATCCATCGAAATTTTGCGGCTAACGAATATGAGGAAAACTGACCTTTGGAAGTCTCGGGCACCAAAAAGCCGAAATGCCAAAACCACGTGTGCTAACCCATTTTAGGACTTCTCCTATCGGGATTTCACGATATGCAATAACAAGACATTTTCCTCATAGATGTCCCAAGTGCCGAAACAAAGAAACATTAATTCTAGTGGCCCTATACTCATTTTCAAAGTTTCATACTTAAGGGTTTTGCAAGTCGGGAGTTCCGGGGATGCAATGATAGGAGGTCTCACATCGGGATCTTCCAGGAGCCGAACTCTAAAACATTATCTCTAAACATGCTTTGCTATTTTGGGGTTTCCTCCACTGGGATTTCAAGACATGCGACGACAGGAGGTCTCTCACCTGGGTTTCCCAGGAGATGAAACTATGAAAACTCATAACTTACCCACACACTAGCATTTCGGGATTTCACAAGTCGGGATTTTAGGACTTGCAAGTACAAGGGGAATACGCCCTTTAGTATTCTGGGTACTGAAATGCCAAAATATCGAGGTTCCTCCACATGTTATCATTTCGGGTTTTCATATGTCGAAATTTTGGGTCTTACGCGTACAAGGGAATACTCCCTTGAGTATTCCAATTAACAAAATGCCAAAATATTGTAACATACACGCATATTGTCCTTTTGGGATTTCACCCATCGGGATTTTGGGACTCGCGAGCACAAGGGAATATGCACTTAGGTATTCTGGGCCCCAAAGTGCCGAAATATCCTATCTCATCCAAATCCTAAACTATTTTGGGGTTTCGGTCATCGGGATTTTGTGACTCGCGATGACCAGGGTTCTTGCCCTTTGATTTCCTGGGTGCTGAAACTTTGAAACACTTACTGGCAGCCACATGTCCTTATAAATGGATGGTCCAGGTACTCCCACGGACCTTTGGATCTACGGTCTCGTTCTCTTCGCTACTTACGAAGATAAAAGAAAAGGGTTGAGGCATTAATGCCCTCATTTCTTCCTCCAATCTAACGGTCGTGACTGACCTCAGATCTTCTGACAGGATCTTTTCCGTCAATCGATACTTATCCACACGCTCCTATTTTGAGATTTCATGGGTCAGGGTTTCGAGACTCATGAGTGCAATAAAACTCACACCTAGATACTCCAGGTGTCGAAATTCCGAAATGATTACCGACCGCCATGTGCCCTTATGAATGAATGGTTCAGGTACTCTCACGAACCTTTGGATCTACGGTTTGATTTCTTCGCTACTCACAAAGATAAAAGAAAGAGGTTGAGGCATTTAACACCCTCGTTTCTTCCTCCAATATGGTCGTGACTGACCTCAGATCTTCCGACAGGATCTCGTCTGTTGCTTGATACTTATCCACATGCTGTCATTTTAGGATTTCGTAAATTAGGGTTTCGGGACTTGCGAGTGCAAGGGGACTCGCCCTTGGGTACTCCGGGTACCAAAATTCCGAAATGTTGGGATCTACGAGGACCATTATCCCTCGTGCAAGAGTTTAAGGCTTAAACTATAACATCCTCCTTTGGATCCTCAGGTAATTTACACTAGGTTTTGAAGATCAGACTGGAAGGTCTTCTCGAAGGTAAGGAAGTGGTCTCAAAAGGGTGCCTTAGTGAGGAAATCTATCAAGGCATCAGGTAGGACAATCACAGGAACAAGTCTCCCACGAGTAGACTTGAAAATCTATATTAGTTCATCATCATCTCTCTCTCTCTCTCTCTCTCTCTCTCTCTCTCTCTCTC
>ML848176.1:34077-58131 GCA_009831015.1 Picea engelmannii | reverse complement strand
AGATGCTCTTGCATAGTAAATTTATTAATTATTTTTTAAGGGTGCACAATGAACAAACAACCTTCATTTCCCTTGATATAAGATATATGTCTCCATAATTAGGCTTTGAAACAAAAACAAGTGTAATTTTCAAGAGAGTAAGACCACTTGGAACAAAAAGAGTCACAAAGCTTAAAGCAACATATCCAAATTATGAACGAACAAATCATATGGATGTATATCTTGCTAGAAATGCAATGGTTGAATCAGAGTTGAATGAACAACTAAAACTAGAGCAATAGGGGTTAGAGAAAGGAAGATATCACCAATACGATTAGAGATTTTGAACATAATGACTAATCCATGAGGGGTGCAACCAAAATTTGGGGGATTTCATCAAGTACACCTACATATTAGGTGTAAGGTTTAATAATCACCAAGATAAAGGGAACACCCACAATATTAACAATCAAAGAGGAAGAGGAAATTGTTAAAAGGTGCAAAATTTGGTTGAATAGCCATGCACTGAAAATTACTCAAATAAAATCTCATGTAACACATACATGCCAAGGGAGGCCAAATTCGTTGAGAGATGCACTACTTGGCAAGTCATAGTGGGATGGGTTTAATAAAAGGTATACAAAAACATTCTTAAAGAATACAAATGTAATTGTTAAACATATAAAAGTTATTTCAAATCAAACATGTCATTTTGGATAGGAATGCGTTGAAAAATATCAATTCCCAACACCTAGATAAATTATTTCCTAGTGATTTCCTTTCTAAAAATTAAATTACAGCTCACTGAATAAAATATATTGCATAGAAATAATAAAAATAGTGGCATCAAACTGAAAAACAAATCTCACACAACACGTAGAAAAATTTTCCCTTCAAATCAACTTTTCATTAATAATGAATCCAAGCATACAAGGGATCCCTTATTGGGAAAATGGTCCACCTGGAAAAACCCTATGCTGCAAACTTCTCCTGTACAGTCATGTACCTACAGCCTATACGAATATGTACACGTATTTCACCACCTGCTCAGTGTGTATGTACGCGCCCTGAACACTTGGCTTGCTCATGTGGACATGCCTGCAATAATTTTCTTGTGTGTATGTACACTCCTAAGCTACTTTATTCACATGTATGTGTGTGTTGGAGCTAACTGGATCCCACGTACAAATGCACCTGAGCTAACTAACTCATGTGTGAGGGTCAAATTATATGCTAATAATTTGATACATGAATTGTCAACCCGTATCAATAAACTTTTGAAGTGCTCAACAAAGTATGTGCAAAACAATCTCAATATTCCTCATGAGCCTAATAAACAACCTACAACAAAAATAGAACTAATACATGGAGTCACGCCTTTCTTTCAATCATGAGCAATCATTTAGTAACATTGATGATCATAAATTGCATAAAAAGGAAATGAAACTATGCTAATCATAGAATCACCAAGTCATTACTAATGTTAAAGCCTGATTTGTTGTTGACAAGCATTAGTGGGGATCACACATTACAAGAATCATAACAATACTTGAACCAACTTTTGAAACCATAACACATAACTAAAATTGTAGGAATTGAATAAGCTCACACAACAACAAAAACAAATTATCGGGCAGCATATACCAGAGGGAGGGGGCCTTTCCTCCCTTGAAATACACTACCAAGAAAGACTATAGTGGATAGCTTTTGATCTGCAACAAGTTCTTTATTAATAATTCTCCAAAGATTACAATGATCCTCCTTTCCCTCCCTCATTACATTGATCCTCCTTACATTTATACATGTAGTTTACATCTCATAAAAAGGAAATGGTTACAACAAAGTGAGACCAAATCCCAAATACATAGATCTACAAACTTGATTAAGGCAACTAGAAGAACAACAACCTGATCCTAAAAACCAATATTCCCAAATTCATCCATAAAAGGCGCAACTACAAGAATTCGGGTGTTTATAGGATTTCTTGGAAAATCTGTCTTAAAGATCCACCCATATCTCCAAAATCGTTTCTTGTTTTGAAAATATGCCTAGATGATGCAAGCGCATTGTCAGTAAAGCATGCGTGGAAGACAGTTGGGTGCACTAGCGTGTATTTTGAAATATTTTGAATTCCAAAGCTAGTGTATTAATGTAATATTTGACAAAGATTTTGAGTTATGAACATATTTAATGATCGAAGGCTGAGCCATCACGTAAGATCGATGGGGGGATGTATTTTTCTTTAATGTGAAGGATTGCAGCACATATTTGGAGTGTCCACTCTTATTTGTCTGACTCAATATTTATTGTAATAAATGTTAAGTAGTTGAAAGCCTTTATTTTGATAGGATAGTTGTAGAGTAGTTGGAGGAAAAGACTCGAAGAGTCCCCTTTGTATAAATCTTTGTATTGTTGCCAAGATAGGGTTGTTGTTGTTGTTGTTGTTGAATCTAACGTTTAGATTGCCATTGTAGTCAAGAGATGGAAGCTACAAAGGAGAAGTCTATGAATGTATGTAAAGTTCAGTTGAACAAATATAACATAGGAATATTGTCCCAAATGTATGTTATTATTGTGTCTATTTGAACGAGTGAATGGTAGACTTTTGTTTGTTTCGATTCTTTGTTATTCCCTATTCCTGTATCCATGAATGCATTTACAGGGTTGAATATATGAGTCACAGTGGAGACTGAATAAGTTTCAATTGGTCCTCTTCTTTGAGCGAGTGCAAGGAGCACGTGGCCGAGTCTGTTTCGACTCGTAAGCTCAGGAGAGGTAGTGTGAAACTTATGTATGCAAGGAGTGCATTGGTGTCTACAAGGAGTGTGTGACAGAGTTTTCAAACTCGAAAGGCCAAGGAGAAAAAGTGTGATTTTAGTCCTATAAGAGGGAAGCTATTGGAGAGAAGTCGCAAGGAGTGTGAAGTTATCCACAGAGGAGTTGATCATGGAAGAGAACCCATTGCAAAGTGTGCATAGGTCGGGATTTCGACTAAGTGTCGAAGGAAGTGTTCAGAGGAACCAAAGAAAGTTGAAGAAGCAAAGCTCAGGAGGGAGAGAGACTGGAAATATTCAAGGAGAGAAGTCCCTGAATTTTCCATAAAATTCAGTGGACAAGATTCGTCCTGGAGAGAGGGGAACGATTCCAGGTCATCATATCTGGGAGAACTACGTGAAGGTTGTACGTAAGGCATTTCGGCACTTCGTGGTTTGGAAAGTCTGGAAGGAGTGTAGGTGCAAAGTAGTGAAGTCTGAATTCGATATTTGATATGAGTCCTTGATCACGAGGAGAGCATGTGGCAGCGGATTAAGAAATCCGGGAGTCGAAAGTCCGAAAGTTTGTGGCAAGAAACCTATAATTTCACGAAGTCATGAAACCCGAACCCTAGTGGAGCTGGAAAATTCGAGGAGATGCGTGGTGGAAGTCCATATATTAGGAGAAACACACTTCAGGAAAAGTTGAAGGAAGAGCTTGGGATATCCCCGAAGTCTGATTCGTGAAGGGATAGACCCACAATCATAGCCATGGTCACCTAGGGAAAAGGGGCATGTGTATGTATAGTGGTTTTGGGTAACCGCAAGGACCCAAAGAGTCACTCTGACTCATTATCTCGAATGATCCAAGACCAAGAGGTCGAGAAACCCTTTGGAGGGAAGGGGGTTTGCGCCAGAGTGGTATCAGAGCTATCACAAAATTGATTTCTGTAGAAAGAGGACACAGAGGAGTGGACTAATATCATCATAGTGGTATTAGACACACCAACACAATGCCGCCTAGAAGACGTGTTGAGTCGCCCTTAGCAAACAGAGATATGGAAAGGGAGATGAGAGAATTGTGTGTGAGGTTGGATGCCATGGAAATGGCACAAAGGAGAGAAACTGATGTTGGAGACGTCGTTGATGTAGAAAATGAAGAAGTAGAGGTCGAGGAAGATGTTGCGAAAGAACGCTTGTTTAAAGTGGTTGTCAAGTTGGGAGCCAGAGCGAAGATCGAAGTCCCTATGTATGAAGGTAATTTAGACACAGAAGGATTGCTTGATTTGATATGAGCAATGGAAAAGTATTTTGATTATGAGGATGTTGAGGAAGAGAAAAAGGTGAGACATGTTGTCACCAGATTGAAGGGACATGCAGTGTTGTGGTGGGATGAACTACAGGCTGACAGAAGGAGAAAAGGTAAACAAAATATTAAGAGTTGGGATCGAATGGTAGCCAAGCTAAAGGAGAAATTCATTCCCAAGGATTACCAGATAAATTTGTTCAGGAGGATGCAAAACCTGAGACAGAAAGGGATGACTGTGAAAGAGTACACAAAGGATTTCTACAGATTGAACATTAGGGCTGGACAGAGATAGAGAGATGAGAATAAAGTTGCCAGATACATCAATGGCCTGAGATATGATATCCAGGATGAAATCAGCATGGCGATAGTTAGAATAGTAGAGGATGCATATCAAATTACGTTGAAAGTAGAAGAGAAGTTGGCCAGGAAGCAAAGTAAAAAAAAAAAGAGGTCGAAGCTTGAACAGAGGCAAAGGAGTTTCCCAGGATAAAGCACAGAAGCCCAAAGACGAGGCGGAGAAACCACATTGTCACTCTAAGAGAGGAGGAAGTTCCCAAGGAAGGCATAGTGGTGGTAGAATCTTGTTTCCCAAAGGAAGAGGAAGATGCAAAGGAGGAGAAGTGAGATGCTATGCCTGTGGAAAAACAGGGCATATGTCTTGGGATTGTCCCGAGAGGAATAAAGGAGGGGGTGAAGCTCACATTTAGGAAGTGCATAAGTGATATGTTGAGGAAGAAGGTGCAGAGGATGGGAAATCCTTGATGATGAACAAGGTTCTTTTGAAGCAAGAGCCAGAGACCAAAAATCCAGCACAAAGGAACAATTTGTTCAGGACAGCTTGCAAAACGAAGGACAGATTTTGCAAGGTGATAATTGACAATGGGAGCACTGACAACTTAGTATCCACAGAGATGGTGGAGAATATAGAGCTAGAGACGAATACACACCCAACATCGTATAAAGTATCATGGTTGTAGAAAGGTCATTGGGTAACAATCACTAAACAATGTCTGGTTGAATTTAAAATAGGGGGATATAGGGATGAGATTCTGTGTGACGTGATTCCCATGGATGTATGTCATGTTTTGTTGGGAAGACCATGGAAGTATGATAGGAATGTCATTCAATATGGGAGAAGAAACACCTATAATTTGGAGAAGAATGGTAGGACACACATGTTGCTGCCAATTGAAGAAAAGAAGGTGAAGGATGAAGCTAGCACGAGCATACTTCTCATGAGTGGGAAGGAACTCCTGAATGAAGTGAAGAAGGAAGAAGAGATACAATTTGTTGTAGTAGGGAAGCTAAGTGTTATCCTTACCAGTACTTTGATAGAATATTTGCCTGAGGAAGTTCAGGAACTATTAGAGAATTGTGTTGATATAGTAGTGGATGAGTTTCCAAATTCATCACCACCTATCATAAGTATCAGTCATCACATTGATTTGATACCAGGAGCAAACCTACCGAACAAATAAGCATACAGGTTGACACCTCAAGAGAACGAGGTGAAAAGACAGGTTCAGGATCTGTTAGACAAAGGATTGGTCATAGAAATCTTTAGTCCATGTGTAGTGCCAATTGTATTGAGTCCAAAGAATGATGGAGGATGGAGAATGTGTACAGACTCAAGGGCCATAAACAAGATCACCATTAGATACAGATTTCCATTGCCAAGGATGGATGACTTGATGGATTGCCTAAGTGGAGATAAATATTTTTCAAAGATAGATTTGAAAAGTGGATATCACCAGATAAGAATGCGGGAAGGTGATGAGTGGAAACCAACATTCAAGACAAATGAGGGGATGTATGAATGGCTTGTTATGTTGTTTGTCTTAACAAATGCCTTGAGTAATTTTATGAGGTTGATGAATAAAGTGTTGAAATATTTCATTGGCAAATTTGTGATTGTATTTCTTGATGATATACTGGTATTTAGAAAGATTGATGAGGAGCACTTGAGACACTTGACATTGGTGATGAGGAGGTTGCACCAAGAGAAGTTGTTGATTAATCTAAAAAATCCTCTTTCATGAAGACAGAACTCATATATTTGGGTTTTGTGATTTCTTCGGATGAATTGAAGATGGATCCCGAAAAGGTAAAAGAAATCAGAGAATGGTATTCCCCAAAGAATAAATTTGAGGTGAGAAGATTCCATGGGTTGGCAAGTTTTTACCGTAAGTTCATCAGAAATTTTAGTGGGATTAGTGCTCAAATAATGAATACAGTGAAGAAAAGACACAAGTCTTTCAAATGGACAGAAGATGCTGAGAGGAGCTTCAACATATTGAAGGAGAAGATAACGGAACAACCAATTCTGGTATTACCAAATTTCGGAAAGACATTTCAGGTGAGATGTGATGTGAGTGGAGTTTCAATTGGAGCAGTCTTAAGTCAAGAAAACAAACCTATTGCATATTTCAGTGAGAATATTAATGAATCCAAGAAAAAGTACTCCACATATGACAAAGTGTTATATGCCATAATTCAAGCCTTGAAGAAGTGGAGGCACTATCTTGTACCGAAGGAGTTTGTTTTGTATAGCGATAATCAAGCTCTACAATTCATAACCAAACACGAGAAGTTAAACCAGAGACATGCCAAGTGTATAGAATTTATGCAAAATTTCACTTTTGTCATTAAACACATTTCTGGTAATGCTAATAAGTTTGTTGATTCATTGAGCAGGAGAGTTTTGATTCTGCAGGAATTTCAGGTCGGAACCTTGGATTTTGATCATTTTAAGGAAATGTGCCACAGTGATCCATATTTCGGAGAGGCATATGAAGCATGTGTGAATATTGTACTCAGAGACAGAAGCCAGTCGGTTGAATATCTAATTTAGGATGGGTTTTTGTTCAAGGGTTTCCAATTGTGCATACCAAGATACTCGATGAGGGATAATTTGCTTAAGGAAAAGCATAGCAAAGGTCTAGCCGGACATTTCAACCATGATAAAACATTTTCCCAATTAAATGGTTCATATTATTGGCTAGGTATGAGAGCAGAGGTGAAGAGGTTTGTGAGCAATTGTAAGATTTGTCAGTATGCCAAAGGGAAGAAGCAAAATATTGGGTTGTATCATTCATTGTCTATCCCAGAGAGGCCTTGGGATGCGATAAGCATAGATTTATTGTTGAGATTTTCGAGGACACAAAGAGGAAGTGATTCCATATTTTTGGTAGTGGATAGATTTTCGAAAATGCACACTTTATCCCATGCCTAAAGACCAGTGATGCAACGCATGTTGAATTTTTTTTTTTCAAAGAGGTTGTGAGATTCCATGGATTGCCCAGGAGTATAATTTCAGACAGGGATACCAAATTTGTTGGTCATTTCTAGAGGACGTTGTGGAAAAATTGGGGGACAAAACTATCTTTTAGTTCTGCATATCATCCACAAACGGACAGACAAACCGAAGTGGTGAATAGAATCTTAGGAGAATTGTTGAGGAGTTTGTTCACTGAACACCATAGTCAATGGGACCAGATTCTAGCACAAGCAGAATTCGCATACAATGACTCAGTGAACAGAAGCACTGGAAAGACTCCATTTCAAATATTGTATGGAATGAATATGAGAGGAGTGTCGGAGTTAATATATCTGAAGCAGAGAGCATTTAGGAGCATGGGAGCCGAAGACTTCGCTCCAGAAATGCAAGAACTTCATAATCAGATCAAGGAGCAGTTGAAGAAGAGCATCAATGAATACAAGCATAGAGTTGATCAACACAGGAGGAAGCTTGAATTTGAAGTTGGAGATTAAGTTCTAGCACATTTGAGGAAATAAAGGTTTCCGAGGGGAACATATAATAAGTTGAAATTGAAAAAGATAGGGCCATGTAAAATCCTGAGAATATTTGGGGAAAATTCTTATGAAATAGAACTTCCAAAATATGTGGGTATATCGCCCATATTCAACATTGCAAACCCGTATCTATATAGCGAGGATGGAGCTGGAAGGTCAGAAGATCAGAGGAATATCCAGTGGGAGAAACAGAGGCCCGTAGCAGAGTAGCTGCAAATGGAAAAGATCATAGATCAACGAGTTGGTAAGAAGACCCGAAGGAGAAGGTATTTTGAATATTTGGTAAAGTGGAAAGGAAGACCAGTAGAAGATGTCAGTTGGGTTGGTGAAGCAAACATCCAAAAGCATGGAAAATCGGTGCAGGAGCTCATGGACAGGAGTCCATGAATTTTTCAGCCAAAAGAGTATGATGCAGGAGCATCATCAGTAAAGCATGTGTGGAAGACAGTTGGGCGCACTAGCACATATTTTGAAATATTTTGAATTCCAAAGTTAGTGTATTAATGTAATATCGAACAAATATTTTGAGCAAGCTAAGTGGGCTTGATTGTGGGGAAAACTCCATAGTTAAGTGTGCTTGAGCCAGAGGCGTCTTGGGATGGGTGACCACCTAGGAAGTCTTGGTTACTGGGTGCAAGCCCCAGAAGTGATGATTGATGCTATACGATTCATTTCATTGGTTTCAATCCCATTTCTTCACCCCTGTGAGCATCAGCCGATGCAATGAGTGTTAAGTGGACTATTCAAATCATGAGAATTATTGGTCAGTTGCGACTAATACTCATGGATATAGGTCATAAATTAATGACTTACACTACGAAGTTAATCCCGAAAATAATATCTAATATGTTGCACTGCGGAAACCCCTCTATGCTTAAATAATAAGAGTGAAGGGAGCTCTAACTGGGTAGTTCATAAGGCACAATACTTGCTAAGGTTTTGCAAATGGAGTAGCAAGCTAAGTGGGCTTGATTGTGGGGAAAACTCCATAGTTAAGCATGCTTGAGCCAGAGGTGTATTGGGATGGGTGACCACCTGGGAAGTCCTGGTTACTGAGTGCAAGCCCCGAAAGTGATGATTGATGCAATGTGATTCATTTCACTGGTTTCAATCCCATTTCTTCACCCCTATGAGCATCACCCGATGCAATGAGTGCTAAGTGGACTATTCAAATCATGATAATTATTGGTCAGTTGTGACTAATACTCATGGATATGGGTCATAGATTAATGACTTACACTACGCAGTTAATCCCAAAAATAATATCTAACATCTTTAATGATCGGAGGCTGAGCCATCACGTAAGATCGATGGGGGGATGCATTTTTCTTTAATGTGAAGGATTGCAGCACAGATTTGGAGCGTCTGCTCTTATCTTTCCAACTCAATATTTATTGAAATAAATGTTAAGTAGTTGAAAGCCTTTATTTTGATAGGATATTTGTAGAGTATTTGGAAGAAAAGAATCGAAGAGTCCCCTTTGTATAAAGCTTTGTATTGTTGTCGAGATAGGGTTGTTGTTGTTGCTACTGCTACTGAATCTAACGTGTAGATTGCCATTGTAGTCAAGAGTTGGAAGCTACAGAGGATTATTGTATGAATGTATGTAAAGTTCAGTTGAACGAATATAACAGAGTAATATTGTCCCAAATGTATGTTATTATTGTGTCTATTTGAACAAGTGAATAGTAGACTTTTGTTTGTTTCAATTCTCTATTATTCCTTGTTCCTGTATCCATGAATGCATTTACAGGGTTTAATATATGAGTCATGGTGGAGAGTGAATAAGTTTCAATTGGTCCTCTGCTTTGAGCGAGTGCAAGGAGTGCATAGTGTCCACAAGGAGTGTGTGACTGAGTATGTTTCGACTCGTAAGCTTAAGAGAGGTAGTGTGAAACTTATGTATGCAACGAGTGCATTGGTGTCCGCAAGGAGTGCGTGACAGAGTTTTTAAACTCGAAATGCCAAGGATAAAAGGAGTGAGGGAATTTGTTGGAGAGCAGTCGCAAGGAATGTGAATTTATCCACAGAGGAGTTGAGTGTGGAAGAGAACCTGTTGCAAAATGTGCATAAGTCAGGATTTCGACTAAGTGTCGACGGAAGTGTTGAGAGGAACCAGAGAAAGTTGAAGAAGAAAATCTTGGGAGGGAGAGCGATTGGAAATCTTCAAGGAGAGAAATCCTTGAAGTTTCCATAAAATTCAGTGGATAAGATTTGTCTCGTAGAGAGGCGAACGATTCCAGGCCGTCAGATCTGGGAGAACTACGCGAAGGTTGGTCGTAAGGCGTTTTGGCACTTTGTGGTTCGTAAAGTATGGAAGGAGTGTAGTTGCAAAGTCGTGAAGTATGAATTCACGATTTGATCTCAGTCGTTGATCGGGAGGAGAGCACGTAGCAGGGGATTAAGGAATCTAGGAGTCGGAAGTCCGAAAGTTCGTGGCGAGAAACCTAGAATTTCTCAAAGTCATGAAACCTAAACCCTAGTGGACCCGGAAAATCCGAGGATACATGTGGTGGAAGTCCAAATATTAGGCAAAACACGCTTCGGGAAAAGTTGAAGGAAGAGCTCGGGATATCCCCGAAGTCTGATTCGCAAAGGGATAGAACCATGGTCATAGTCGTGGTCACCTGGGGAAAAGGGGCATGTGTATGTATAGTTGTTTTGGGTAACCCCAAGGACTCAAAGAGTCACTCCGACTCAGTATCTCAAATGATCCAAGACGAGGAGGTCGAGCAACCCTTTGGAGGGAAGGGGGTTTGCACCACTAGATGTCACCTAATTTAGGGCATTATGGACAAAATATGTGTTTTATAATTTTGATATTCGTCCTCGTCTAGTTGAAAATCATGCCCAAAGTTTGTCGTCTAGAAATAGACCACTATAGGTATTCCAGTAGTACTACAGAAACTGAAAGATGCCTACTATTCCAGTGGTCACATAGATTGTGATTCACGTAGTAAACTTATTGAAATGCACAAGTTAGGAAACCACAATATCTAATATCTACCCTAAGTAATCATCACAACATGGGGAATAAACCTTTGTAATGTACATATGTCACATGAAGATAAAAGGAATCAGTTTGAATATGAATATGTAAATATGAGTGATGAAAGGAATCAGTTTGAAAGGGTCAAGTAAGTGAAAATGGTTAAATGGCCTCGTAAAATGTGTCATTTATGGGGCCCAACAATGTGTATGGAATTTTTTGTGATCATGTATGCTATGTACCTATGATTATCCTATTGCCCAGATCTATTTGATGTTTCCCTCTTGTCATATTTTCTCCTTTGGAATTTATCTCTAGATGAAAGTCCTTCTCCACCTATGTTGATATATCCTTGAATCACAATCCTTCATGATTCAACCCTTGAGAAAAAGTCATTTTCTCTCTCTATGAGTCACTGACTCCAATAGATGTCCAATGAATGTGCCTTCTCCTCTCACCTTGGTTGCCTTTTATAATATTGAGTTATACCCTAACCCTAATCTCCAAAGTGATTAACGATTGAGATTAAGTATCAAATCACTTAAGATCAATGGATAAGATTCATTTAATTCACTAGTGCTAATAACTTTAGAATTTCATTAAATTAAACTCACTTTATTATAAAATGACATTCACTTTAATAATTCCTTTAATTAAAGTGAATTTCCAAAGTTTTGAGAGGTATTAATAATGACTTCCACATGTTAGACAAAATCCAATGTGGAAGAACATGTCTGATGCTATAAACATCAACACTCTCTCTTAGAAAGGAAGGTACTTCTCAAAGAGCCACCTGGAACTAGTTTTCCCTCCGATCTTGGCACAATGTCACACATAGAATCTGGCACTAAGGCATCATGTTGTACTTGTTGGCTTGTTTCCTCTTCAATGGCGTTACTCATTAGTGCCATGAAGTTCAGAAACTTCTTCGGAGGCTTGCTCTCCCTGAATGTGCTCCTAGGAGCCTCAACTTGTGCATGGGAATCCCTCAATGTCAATTCAAACCAACTAGGTTTTCTGATAGAGTTGTAAGTAACTAACTCCTCCTCCCCACCATAAGGTTGACTCCCTGAACTGGAGATCTCTGAACTATGTTCTCCCTTTGGAGCCTTATTCTCCTCGTCCTCTACCATTGACATAAGTCCATTCACATATGAATGGATAAGATCCAAGGTCCCCTTGGAAATACGAATAGGCTTTCTCTGCAACCTATATAACTTTCCCTCTCTAACCCCAATGCTCATTGTTGTCTCATGGATACCTTTGGACATATGAGTATTTTCCCTTTCTTGAACATGACGACAAAAACCCTATCCTCCATAGCTAATACTGAGAGAAAACTCTTCTTCAATTATGGTACATAAAGCACATCTTGGGCCTTGAACAAACCTCCTGACTCAAGATGAAACAATATAGTTCCCTCCCCCTTCATTACATACTCGACATCGTCACCAAGATCCACATGGGTCCCTAAGTCCTTCTCCGTCAGACTGTTGAATAGCTCATGTGCTTCTATCATATGACAATATGCACCATTGTCCAAGTACCAAGCACTCCTTGTTTTGGTGTTGGTAGATAGGTAGGAGACCAGTGAGAAGTCCTTCTCAAAATTTGTTTCAAACTCATCTAGTCATGTCTTTGTTGATATTGTTGTATTTGTCTTCCCTTTCCCCTTCTTATTCTATGAACGATGCATAATGATCAGTATTATGGCACACAAATCACTTGATTTTACTCAAGTCCTTCTTTCCCAGCTGTAAATTTCCCCCCTCATTGTTTCCCTTGGAACCTTTTCCTTTGCTCTTCTTGGCCTGATTGATCCAAGAGAGGTTCTCCTCTCCATCTTCTTGCTTCGTCTTTAGACTCCTCCCGAGTCTCTTACTAGATGCAATCATCCCAAAGCCTCTCCCAATTGGGAAATTTCTCTCGAGTGAAGATTTCCTTGACAAATGGTTCCCATGACTTGGGAAAACCATTCAACGCCATACTTACGAGTTTCACGTCCTCCACTTTCTCCCCAATGGATACAAGTTGATCACGTGTTTGAGTGATCCTCATGAAGTAACATTGTCAGATCTTGACATTTGGTTGGATCTGAGCTTGTTTATCAATATCATCTTCTTGTTCAAGTTGTCACTCTGAGATAAATCCACTAGATCCTTAAACATCTCTCTGATTGACTTCTTCTCTGCCACATGAGGGATCAAATGATCCTTCACCGCGTCCATGATCACTCTCTAGGATTTTATATACATCTTCTCATGAGACGCCTTTTGAGTTGCATCTGTCAGTACAGGAATAACCTTCTCTTTAATCTCCCAAAGTCCATGTTCCTTCAAAATTAAGGAAAGCTATATGCTCCATCTAACCAATATTCAAACATAAAATCGGTTGTTGTCATTACTAGATCTAAATAAAAACAATTATCGTGTGCTTATTTCTTCAAGCATCCATAATAATTTCATTTTTGGTTTATAGATCTGTCGAGATCTCCTTGTAGATATGATAGGTCTGTTACAAACTATCGTGGATCTATGTTTGGTCTTTTAAACACCCGTTGTTGCAAATCGGATCTAGTAGATCTATTGTTGTAAATTGTTCTGTAACTTGGAAATTTTCTCCTTCTGAGAGTGCAAGCTCTGATACCATGTTGAAAAATATCAATTCCCAGCACCTAGATAAATTATTTCCTAGTGATTTCCTTGTTGAAAATTAAATTACAACTCACTGAATAAAATATATTGGTTGGAAGTAATAAAAATGGTTGAAGCAAACTAGAAATCAAATCTCACATACCACACAAAAAATTCTTCCCTTCAAATCAACTTTTCATTAATAATGAATCCAAGCTTACAAAGGGCTCCCTTACTGAAAAAATGGCCCACTAAGGAAAAATGAAAGTACAACAAACCTGGAAAAACCATTTGTTGCAGACTGCCCCTGTACAACCTATACCTACGGCCTATAATAATATGTGTGCCCCCTTTGTCTTCTGCTCAACACACATGTATGTGCCCTAAGCACTTGTCTTGTATATATGTGAGCACATGAGATAAATGTCTTGTGTGTGTGTATGTGCTTGAGGTACTTTATTCATGTGTATGTACGCGCCTGAGCTAACTGGATCATGTGTATGTGTGTTCCTAAGCTAATTGAATCATGTATAAGCCATTCTCTTTGATCCTATACACTATGTACCTGCGGTTGTCCTACTGCCCAGATTTGTCCTACAACTGTCATGTTTCCCAAATATATCTATTGTTGTCCTCTTTCCTCCTTTGGACTTGATCTTTAGATGAAAGTCCTTCTCCACCTATGTTGAGATCTCCTTGAATCACAGTCCTTTGTGATTCAACCCTTGAGAAAAAGTCCTTATTTTCTCTCTCTATGAGTCACTAACTCCAATATATGTCCAATAAATGTGTCTTCTCATGTCACCTTGGTTGTCTTTTATAATATTGAGTTATACCCTAACCCTAATCTCCAAAGTGATTAACGGTTGAGATCAATGGATAAGATTCATGTAATTCACTAATTTTAATAACTTTATCATTTCATTAAATTAACCTCATTTTAATATAAAATGACATTCACTATAATAATTCTTTTAATTAAAGTGAATTTCCAAAGTTATGAGAGGTATTAATGACAACTTCCGCATGTTAGACACAAACCAATGTGGAAGCACATGTCTAATGTTATAAACATCAACATAATGAATATGATGAAGAAAATTAAAGGATACTAATTAGCCACACCTGGAAATAAGGCCTTTCAAACAACACTTAGAATAGAACTATCAAGGTGGATTTTATAAGAATAGTTATTTGGCCAGTGAATCTCAATGCTCTCCATTTGTCCAAGAAAGGAATTTGTTCTTGTTTTTTAAAAAGATGTGAATGTAGTGAAGAAATTTGTTTATCATATATGGAAAGACAACGTTTAGAGGCACATTCAGTTAGAGGTGTGATAGTGATCAATATATAATTTCATGAAGATCTAAGGCTAAACCACTATTACAAAATAATGAATCTGCATAAACAATATTATGTGTACATAGAGTATATGTACTTAATAATAATGTTTTATGCATGTACAAAACACTTGTATTGTGTGTTTAGAAGTATGTATTTCACTTTGTTGTGGCATAAGCATTCTACAAAAGAAAATCATTTTCTTTGTTCACTATAACATATTGGACAAATTTCCAACCCAATTGCAACCAAAACATTTTTTTTTTAATAATGTAAAACGATATTTATTAGGGTGGACAATTGCTAAGATATTAGAGATTGGGAGGTTATTTTAGGCCAACCACTTTTTTGTGGCAGAATCATTCTACAAAGGCAAATCATTTTCCTTGTTCATTATAATAGATTGGAAAAATTCCAACCCAATTGCAACCAAAACATTTTTTTTGAATAATGTAAAACGGTCTTTATTAGGGTGGCTAATAGCTAAGATATTAGAGATTACGAGGTTATTTGAGATCAATTTGGTCTAATGTATTTTCTACGGCGTTGTCTAAACGTTCTACGTTTTGGAATTTTTCACCAAAATCCTACAATATAAATCTGGGGGAAATTACAATTTTCTATTTTTTAAATTTCATTTTTGAATGCATAAATAGATTCGGCATCCTAAAAAAAACCTGAGGCACTCAGATTCAATAGAATTAACCACTCAAATTTGCATATACAACAATTTCTCGTCAAATCTCAAACAAAAATAAATGAAAAATATCGTCAAAAAAGAGCCAAAACGTAGAACATTTAGGCTATGACATTTTCTAGTGTTATTTCCAGTGTGCTTCTTTAGTGTCACTAAATCCCAATTCTCTCCATGTGTCCAAGCAAGGAATTTGAACTTCCTTATGAAAAAAAAATGTCAATGTAGCAAAGAATATGTGTTTATCATATATGGGAAGACAATGTTTAGAGGCACATTTTGTTAGAGGCGTGAAAATCATCAATATATAATGTCATGAAGATCTATGACTAAATCATTGTAACAAAATAGTGTGCTTACTTGAAAAATAGCGATTGTGCATAGAGTTTATGTACTCAATAATGATAGTTTGTTTAGGTACACAACACTTAATGACGTTTTGTTTAGGTATACAACACTTGGCTTTTGTCTTTTGACGTGTGTATTTCACTTTGTTGTCACATAAGCATTCTACAAAGGAAAAACTTTTTCCTTGTTCACTACAACATATTGGACAAATTTCCACCCCAATTGCAACCAAAACAATGATCTATATTTTATTATTTTTTCTTTGGAAAAAAAATTGAGTCGGTCTCTATTAGGGTGGCTAATTTCTAGGATATTAGAAAGTAGGCAGTTATTAAATACCAACTTGGTCTAGTGTACTATATTCAAGTGTTCTTTATATTGTGCTTCTTTAGTGCCTTTTATCCAACGGTCACCATTGTATCATGTGCTTAACCAATCCAATGATGCTTATATTCTTGGGATTTATGACAAGTGATTTATGTCTCATCACTTTATTGGTTTATGGTCTTTATTTAAAGAACGTGGAGGGTCACTTGTTCGTTGTGATGGAGGGGAAAGTATTGTACTAGACTCATATCCTTTCTTTCTTGTGCAGTAATACAACCTTTCTATTGTTGCATGGATGTTTCTTTCTCAAGGAGTTTTTCATGTAAATCTCATTGTCTCTATGTTATATATGTGTTATTTATTTCTCTATGGTGTTTGACGTTCTTGTGAGCTTCCCAAGTATAATTTTCACATGGTATCAGAGCACTTGTGAGGTTAACTCCAATTTGTTGTTGGAAGACCAATGTAGCTTTTGAAAACTATGGATCTTGTTGTTCTATTTTGGCCATATATGTGTATTATGGAGAAAATATGACCATTCAATTGCATCTTGAATGTGTTTTTCAGTTTTTTAAGCCTTTCATTTCACTCAGAAAGGCCTCCATATGCCTAGGTTATGAATATTTTCGTCTAGTGATTAGTGGTCATCCATTTGATTGAGGGTAAAAGATAAAAAAAAAACTAAGTCTTTACTATAAACATTGACAATGTTCTATTCCTAGGTTTTTTAGCTATTGGTAGTTTCTTAGCAAGTGGATTTTGTGTATATTTATGGCATTGTCTCATCCCTCTTGATGTTGCAGTGTTTCATGAGTTATGTGGCCTTTTTTATGTTTGTAAGTAAAGTGTTTATATTTTTGGTCGAGTTTCTCTTTCTTGACTCCTAGGTTCATCTTGTTGTGAGGTCCCCTTTTCTACCTATCATCAAACCCTTTTGTCATTGGGAGCTTCCCTTTGACCATAGTCTTTGTTCCTATGTGGAATCACCTTCATCTTGGTGGTCACATATCTTGTGGAATGATACAAGGTGTTGGGCCCATGGCCCATGCTTTCGTGTATCAGATGAAGAGCTTGTCATGCTAGACTAGTGTCGTGACAAGCCTACCATATGTCAGTGAGGCACTCTGCCACATCATTATATCTACCACATGTTAGCTAGATAGAAATGCCACGTCAACATTATTCGACATCATATACCACAAATCCACTCATGATGAGTCTTCTCCATTGTGATTTCATTTTTTAAAGATGTTTTTCAAATGAGCGTAAATTTCTCATTCTAAATTATTTTTCAATGCATTTTTTGTAGATTGTGTTTTTCTATGCTCTAGATAGTGGTGTAATTGTTGTCTCAAAATTTCATTGTTGATTTCTTTTTGTTTCTCAATTTTTTTTCCAGAAGCCCTACCTTAATACTCATTTTTTGAATTTATGGAGGGCATATATTGGTCATACAAGCACCTCTTTTAGTGCCATTTTTTAAGGTGTGATATTTTTCATGTAATTTGTGGCGATGTAATTGGTTTTTGAGTTCATAGTGATTTGATTTTTGTTCTTCAATATGGATATTTCTAATGAAATATTCTTAACCAATACTGATTATTTCTCGTTGAAGTCTCGCATGGAATATTGAGAAGTAGGGGGTCATGGAGGAATTACTTGGGAACACAAATTGCACCCTTGGGTGCTTTAAGGAAAGAGTGAAGACATTCATCATTAATCAAAGGTGCAATGTGTGCTTGTGTTTACAACTTAATTATATGCTAAGAGAGGACAACTTTATGTCTTTCCTTTCACCTCTAAATCTGATTTATTAAATAAAACACTGAAATTTCAGATTGAGGTCATGAAACTACCATCCAGGAGAGAGATTAAGCACAAATACCAAGATGCCTTGGATGTTTCCACTTGGGAAATATATACTCTATACAGCAACAACCAAACAAGTGTTAGAGACAAGTTCTAAATATATGTAAACATTAACTAAGTAAGAACTCGTAAATTAGATGGTGAATCCCCTTAGGGTTTCACAAGTTAGCATTTGGAATTTACAAAATAAAACCTCTACGTAAATGATAAAGAAATTATTAGCACATTAGATATTAAAATCACCTCTAGATATGTAAGATAATATTGGTAAAAAATCTAGAAATGAAATAGAGGCTAGGAATAAGAAAGAAAACACATTGAAGCACCAAACCCTAGCATTAGGGTTTCACGAAATCTGATTTTTAATGTTGCAATTTAATTTCCATATTTGAGAATCACCTTAAATCAGCCTAAAAATGTTAGATAATGCCTTAAAGTTCAATCTAGTAGGGCCAATTTTCCTCCTTGGGGTTAAAGATCAACAAGTAAGCATAAACCCTAGGATTAATTTTCCTAGGAAATGAAATAGTATGTTAACTTTACACTAGAAAATGAAAGGGATATAAATAAATAGTTTTCTTTGATTTGTCATCGTTAGATTTCCTTATAAACAACAAAAACATTTAAAAAAAAAATGGTTTTTAAGGTTTCTTGGTTGGTTGTTGGATATAGGACTAGTGCCCATTTTTTTATCCGATTAGAGCTTATGGGGTCAAGAAGTATGCCCTTCTAAAAATTGGTCACTTTTATCTTAAGGACTAGGGTAAGAGATTATAACCCTAAGGTTAGAATAATCTCCAACCTAATCAAGATAAGGTACAAGGACCAAGGCCCTACAAGAAGGGATTCCTCAAAGGAAAAAACCTTCACCAACAAAATCAATTATAACTTGAACAAAATACTTAAAACCCTTTCCAAGGAACCAAAGAAAAAACAAGACAAGAGATTGAGCACTTACCCAAGCCAACAAGAGAAAAAGAAAGGAACAAACCCTAGAACGTCTCCTCTCCAACTAGTTAATTAACTCCTCAAATGGATTGATCTTGAAAGCTAGCAAAAGTCTTGAATCACCATAATAAATATTTAATGCACCAAGAAGATAACCAAGAAAGAGAAAGCTCCAAAAACTGACACCAAAATCTCAAAAGGAAGATCTTATATTAATTGCAGTCACAAATGATATCCAACAATTCACAACAATTTGGAATGAGATGAGAGCCTATATTTATAAAGGAGGCTTATACATCATGTTAACCCAAAATTTGTCCCAACTGAGTTAAAAAATCCTGCAAAAAGTTGCAAGTATCAAAACAAAATATTGTCCCATTACTTTGCCTAATTATTATTTATGAAAAATAAACTAAGGTGGGCAGGGGTCCCAATAGGAAACATTTAATTTTTCTTGGAAACAACTTTGGTGCAAATTGTGATTGCAATTTATGATCTAGTTGATGAAGTTAATGGTGCTAATATCATTCTCATAGGGGTTATCATATATTATGAAGCATAAACATTTCTTTAAATGTGTATTACAATTTGAAGACTCATTTCATGGCTGCTAAGATACACATTGAGCATGCTAAGGTGTCAAAGTTTTGTTATATAATTTATGTTTGCGCTAAGGAGATTGACGAGATCGCTCACATGATATAAAGAAGTGATATGACCTACAAGGATAAATTTGAATCTTTAGAACCATTTGATATGTATGTTTGGGTTTATGCACAGCATAATGAATGCAAGTTTGGTTTTACAACTTGTATATATGAAGTTTTTAATTCATATTTTGAAGAAGTATGGTTGCACCATTAGCATAAGAGGTACAAAGGTATATTAAAACTTGTGAAATCGATCTCAATATTGAAAAACATACCATTTCATATAATATGAAATAGTCACTAGTTATGATTGAAATTATTGTTACATTGTTTGCATGAGACAAAAAAAAGCAATGCAATATATTGAAATCAACCTTGGTAATAGATCAATTATGTTGAATGACATATGCACACCCAAGTGGAATCCTTCACTACGGTCACATTTAAAACAATTCATATAGAGTAAAATAGTCATAAAGTATGAAATCTTCCACTCTCAAGAAAATATTGAAACATTATGGAGAGTGTAAAAGAAGTTTAACGGAATGCGCCTTTTGTTGAGTACTAGAGACTAGTAATGGTAGTGGAGCTTGAGGTTATCAATGTACGCAACAAACTCAACATGACTTTTTGGGAAGTTGGTGTGTTTCAATTGTTTTCAAAGTGGATAAAAGAATTGAATGCATTGAGTTTGAGAATGCACAGTTATTTGGTCACCAACACTCTGAAACAAGCAATTTTCTCCTCCTTTCTTGTTGTAGGTAAATAGATTGTTATGAATCCTTCATTTCTTCAATTCGACTCTTGAATGGATTAACATGTTGTTTCTTTTCTCGGTCTCGAAATACCCAAATGTTGAGTTAATGAAGAAAACAAGGCATTCGCCCACGAGAAATAACTCATTTTGTTTCAAATAATTTCTTCAACTTCATACATTACATTTTTTGTATTATGGCACAATGTTTATTTATTTATTATTATTATTATTTAAATATCACACTTAAAGTTTGCATTATGCTTGCAATTCATGCATAAATTTTGGTATTGATTATTACTCTTATTTCAAGCATTTGGGTATTGCTCCCACCACCTCCTGTCGTCATGATTATTATTGCCAGAATGAGCTCTTGATGAACAAAGAAAAATATTATGAATTCAGATACAATCCTATGTTCCATGTTGAATAAGTCGTATATAAGTGCCAACATGCATTTTCAAGCTTGAATGCACCCACATGAATTTTTCATTCCATACTCTGATCATCAATTGTTGTGTTAATGAATGTTAGGTGAAGTAGAATTATTTTTATTTACATGCAATGGACAGTGAGTATTTACTTGAATGGTTATAAATTGGAAATAATATTATTGTAGCCATGTTTTAGATGAGCTTATTTAGTTGAGGTTATCGTGGATCTCGAAGAGGGCGTGGTAGGAGACCTAGTGTAATTTGGCAAGAAGGAAGGAACTATTGGATAAGGTTTTTTGTATATTTTGATGAATTCGATCAGTTAGCACATACAAGGCATCTTTTCCTCGGTGGGAAAGATTTACCTCGACCTTTTATACCTACTAATTCCCCCTTGTAGCCTCACCCCAGCATAGTATACATCCCTTAGGCTCAAGAAAACCCAATGAATGATGGGTGGGGAGAAAACCTAAACAAACCTAATTCTGGGATTGCTAATTGTCCAAGCATTCATAAGAAACTACTTGTGACAATCATTGCCCCTATTGCTACCTCTGCTAATTCATTTTCTCAATATCAACAATCCATTGAGATCAAGTCATCCTCACAAAAGTTGTCAACTGATGAAAATGGAAAACAACCTTTGGTCAAATCCTCTAACATTGATTCTTCTCATCATGTCTCTACTCACTCAAAAACAGACACTAGAAGACAAAAGGAGACAACACAAGGGAGATTTCACGTTTGGGAATGCACCCAAAATTGTCTCACTATTGATATTTTTATTTTTATTATGGTCATATTGATGGTATGCACTTGATTTTGATTGGATCAGACATTAAAAAAAATTACTAAAAGTTATGACATTTATGATAGTTTGAAGATCAAATGTTATATTTTAAGCTTATTTTGATATATGGAAAGACAAGGTTATGATGTTGATATATCTTGATAGTTGTTTGTACATGTTATTGTCAAGGTGTGCATATTATTTTATTCATGTTGTCTTGAAATAATGAGTGGAGTTAAAAGGGTACATATATATGATGTGGGACATAAGTTTTATCTCATTTATGAGTCAAGTGGGACCCCTTCCTATCTTATGTAAAGTCACAAATATAATCTCATAATTACTTTATTAATTAAAATTGCATTGATTCTACTTCATTCTTCATTTTCCATAAATATTTATTAAGTAAAATAAAACGGTTGAAACCAAATAACTACGGGAAGAGAATGCAAAAGGAGAATGAGAGATCAATGCAAAGGGGGATTTATATGGAGAGAGGTATGCTAGATATTTGATAGTTTTCTATGCTCGATTATTTCTCACATCCATACTTAGTTTTCTATGGGCTTAATAATTTTGTTGATGGCAGTGATTTCTTAAAAAGTGGCATAGAAAAGCAAAGTGAGATTGATTTGGTTTTCTCTTTTGAGGTTGTTTATTTTTCTGCATTTTTTTCTCTTTTTAGAAGTTATGAATTTGTTTTAATGCTAATCAGTGGTACATTATGCATATTGTAAAGTGTGTGCATCACACTACTTGAAGTGGTCCAAGTTAGATCATATTATTTTTCTCGAGCACTTGGTTGTCCTTTTATGATTTTTTTTACATCTAGTGCTTTCGAAGTTTTCTTTGGTCTAAATTCTCGCATGAACTTAAATAAATTATAATGTCCAAGACCGATATATGATTCAATCAATAAAATGATTATTGCATTTATTTCAATGTTGAATTTATCTTCACTCTTTAAGTGATTAATTTTATGTTCCATATGTGTGTGTGTTATATTTATCATTTAATACCATTGAAATTTCTCTATTTCTTTTACATTCTTGGAGCATTTTGGATTTAAGTATCCATCTAATACATTTATGTTTAAAGTATTTTGTTTTGATTTCATTATTTATAGTGTAGATACATGTGTTTTATTTCACTTTATTTTGAAGAAAACTTTAATACTTTTATAAAAATGGAAAATATCAAAACATTCAATAATAACTTTTTGTGTTAAGTCTTCATAAATATGAAGTCTATATCATTTTTCTAAAGGATTTAAACTCAGGGTATCATTCATGCCTTACCTCGCATAACCTTACAAGATTTGAAGTGTTGTGATCGAAACATTATAGTTTCAGCCTCAACACATCCTTTTCATTCTTTATTAATTATTTATCCCTAAAACTAGCCTAGGGGACTAAGAAAGAAGATTCGTCATCCACACAAAGGAGACTAAGTCAACAAATAATCATATGATGCCACATGTACATAAAACCCTCATGAGAGGAGAACATCCCACAAAGAAGGGGGGTAATTTTTTCTTCTAGCCCAACATTCTAGGGTAAAGTGATGTGGAGACCTCAAAACAATATGGAGTGTCCTCCCAAGCAAGAAAGGAACAAATTTCTAGCACATCCAAGTGTAACAACCTCATGAAAAGGTGGAGAAGAACCTCAAAAGTGGACAGACCCCTCAAAATGTGATCAAGGAATGCTCAAAAGATACCTTCAAGGTATGATCAAGCCCTCAAATCAAGAAAATATGCTCCACAAGGAAAGAAAGATACCTCCAAGTCAAATCATCACCAAAAAACGCACCCATGGATATCATGAATCCCACATATCTGGGTCGACCCTCAAATCATGCAAGGAACATCTCCAAAAGTGATGTAAAAGGAGGGTGCTCTGGAATCTCCAACTTGGAATGTGTAGAGGATGTCCATGTATCTGATAATAGCTCAAATGTGCCTCGAAGGATGTAACCAATGCTTCGGGGTATGTGTACTTCCTCAAGAATTGTGATACTACCTCGAGAAATGTGAAATTGAATGAGCATATGCAAAATCATTTGTGATAGTAGATGGCCAAATTGTGATGAATACATAAGACAAGGATGTATGATTAGGCATAAAATAAGTGTGTTATACATATGTGTGGCAACCTTCACAAAGAGAAACACTTTTACATCATATAAAGGGGTAAGAGAGACTAGTATCTCCCCTAGATCATGTGTCCTAGTAGATCCACCCCAAGATGGTTCCATACCAACCTACATCATAAATGACCGAGATGATGAAGAGTTACAACATTAAGGGGCAATCAATCGTATCCATAAAAGAAAATTCTATCTTGAAATGGGGACTAAAAGGATGGGCCATGACTGACCACATGGGGTCTGGAGATACTACATAGGCCCCTTACCAATACATA
>ML848176.1:21232-33977 GCA_009831015.1 Picea engelmannii | reverse complement strand
GAAGTGTGAATTCAACTTCTTCGAATTAAACTTCTGGATAAAGGACGTTTTCTTGGATCAAAGTGATGAAATTGGACTTTGGGAGTCCAATTTTCCCTTGTACATGTTTCCTCGGACCTTACATTTCCCAGAATTTTCCCTTAAGTGTTAATCTCATTATCTGCACGGCCAAAGGGCCATCGTATCTTTGTCTGGTGAAACCATGTTCACCATTACCCATGAATCAATCAATCATATGTTACAGATCCCCATAATTGACTCCGCAAGCCCTTTTTTTGCCGAAATCCTGAATGATCTTTATTAGAAACTCTCCTTCCCCCAAAGAGCCCATTTTTTTGAAATATTCCTACCAAAAGATGCTCAGTTGCCTAAGAAAAACCCTCCCTATCCATCTTCCATCTTCTCTATCAGGGAAAACCAAATTATTTCCACCCTCTGTTACCTGTTAGGATATTTTTCTGCTGAATGGGTAGATGAACCTATCTTAGGTTTTATGTCCATTTTCTCCATAGAAGAAAAAGCTACAGTCCAGTTTGATTTCAGTCAATTTTTGTCTCACAACATACATGAGCATTTTTTCAAATTCTGAATAGAAGGAATGTTCAAATATTCCTCGGTACTGGTGTACCTATTCATGTTCTTTCAGTCAGAAAAATTCTCATGTGCTCTCCAAAAATTGGATCAGGAAGGAAATCATCAATCAATGACTTCATGGACCTCACTAGTGAGAAAAAATTCCATTGAGTTCAGCTTTAAAGATTTCATTGATCAGTTTTATCATCTAGTGGTTTGCATGCTCAGCAGTAGAATAGAGCCAAGAAATAACGAAGAAGTCCAAATAGTTCTTCACCTCTTCGACTTGACCAAGACAGGATATTGGTATCTGTACCAGAACCATACTGAAATCAGAGTATATAGATGTGAATTTCCACCATACAGACTGCCAAAATATCTCCCTGTTAGGATCTTTGCATTGGAATATATCAGGCAGATGGTAAACTCTAATGACATCCATTTTGTATCAGTTCAGAAGAAACAACAACTCAAAATCAAGGTCAAAATTGGTTCTTTCATATGCAACAGCAAAGCTGCGGGAGAAGAGGTTGACAACCTCTTGAAACAAATGAACTTCACTCGGAGCTTCACATGGAATTATGACTAATTTGGTGTCATATCAGAACTCAATGTCAAATAGAAGAACAGTCTCTCCCTGTCACTGCTTCACATACCAGCACTCCTCAAGTACAAACAGAAAAGAGAGACAGGAAAGAGGTTTCCCCTTCTGTCATAGAGGTGTCAGCTGAAGATTTTTAAGTGTACGGGAAGAGGGATAAAACTAGTCACACACCAGACCTTCTTAAAGAAGGAGAAATGCAGTCCACCATAGTCATGGAGGGACCACATTCCTCAACATTCTTAGGAAGTCAGTTCATATTGTCCACATCCTCATCCAAAAAAAAAAAGACACTACTTTTCCAATCGAGTCCTCTCATGAGACAACGGGGTCAAATATATTTGACAAATACAAACAAATCAAGTAGAGGAATGAACTCCTGAATAACAGTATATATACCAAGTTTTGGAAGAAGACCTTTATTTCCCAGCATAGACTATTGTCATCATTTGACATAGAGAAGGGAAGAATGAAAATGGCATTCCTACAAGAACAAGCCCCTCATCCCAAGACAGTTGTTGACTACAAGAAAACTTATTTTTAGTTTGATGCGAAGGAGTTCCATCCAGTGGACCAAATGGACATGCACAGGAAAACAGGGGAGATGATTTTCTCCACCTTGACAAACACATCATTGAATTCTTCAAAATTGCAGGTGTCTTTGAATAACATCCAATCCCAATTGAAGCTAGAGAAGATATCCTCTTTGGCCAAAGACAATAAAATTAAATCTCTAGAATATTTAGTGCTAAATATTAGATATGATCCATCGAATGTCAAGGCAGCTGAAGAATTGTTGAAGAAGAAAAATGTTGATATAGCCTCCTTGAAAAAGAAATTGAAACTTCTAGCCATTGAGGATTCACAAGAAAAGGACATGGTTGAAAGTGAAGCCCACAAAGAGGAGATGTTGAAGCTAATCATGGAGAAGAATGCAAAGATAAAAGAGATGGAGACTAAGTTGGAAAAATTGATCAAAGAGAAAGAACAGAGTGTGCAGATGGTTTTTATTCCATTGGAGGTAGTAGGAGTTAATACAACAACAACAACTACAACAGTAGATATTCCATCAACTATCCCAGTGAAAGTTCCAGATGCTTCTAAGAAGCTGGTGAAGTCTATGGAAGACATGTCCCTTCAAGGGGAGGAAATCAAAAAGTTGCAAGAAGAAGTAAAAAGCCTCCAAGACCTTAAGTCCATGTTCCAGTCCAGCTATCATGCAGAAATGCATAAATCCTGTATACTCAGTCAAAAACATCTGTAAAAGCAGACTGTCATGGCCAAGACATTATCTGAGGCCAAGGAAAACATATGGATAAATATCAGCAAGTCTATGGAAGAAATATGGCCATTCATACAAATTAGTTTTGAACAAAATGAAGTGGTACAGAAGGCCAAATAAGCAATTGAAAAAATAAGAGAAGAGCTAGGAGAATTACCTAGAGAGGTCACTGAGCTCATCAAGTTCCTAAACTCCAAGAACAAGCAGGAGTTGTAAGCAATGGAGATTGAAGATAGGACAAAGACCATCCTTGAGGTCAAGAAGGTCTTGACCAAAAAAGGTTTTATTTTGCAGCTAGAGGATAAGGCTCAGGTGATGGACATTGGAGTTCAAAGATTTTTCAGCAAGATTGAAGTACTACACAAGAAGGGCCTCCCTACACTGTTAGTAATAAATGACAAGCTCATCACTTTGTCATATTACAAGCAAAAGATCAGTACAATGGAAAAGGATGGTTCCAAACTTGTAGGTATATAGGGAAGCATTATTGGCAAGGCTTTCCTAGAAACATTACAGTTGGACTTGAGCATCCAGCATGAGATAAAACATATTTTCATCACAAAGCCCATTTTTTCAAAGTATACTGAGATGGACGAGATATATAGAAAGTTACTCAAGGTTGCCATCCCTAGTAAAAAGAGATGGGAAGATTTGTGTTCTTTACTTGAGTAAAAGTGATTTGAAGTTTTGAGTCAGCATGGAGCAGACAGTCAAGTCAAAGATAATGAGTCATGAACTACTTTCACAAAATCAGTACCAAATATCCGAATAGATTAGTAACATTCCTAAATTTTGTAATTTGAGATCTAATTAGTTAGATATTTTCTCCATAATATCCTAGTCATTTATGACAGGATCAGTTGTAAATAATTGTATAAATACTTCTTCCTTTGAAGTATTGAGGGTTGATTTTTGCATCCAGGAGCTATTGTGTAATTTTTCCAAAAGGATCGACTAGTAATAAAACAAGCTATTCACAGGATTCTTGTGTCAGATTGTTGGTGATGTCCCTCCTTCTTTGTTAAATGTTTTCTTATTCTATGTGATCATTTATGTATTTCAATTTCTAATCATTAAAAGAAAGTCAATAGAACATAATCTATCTTGTATACTTTGTCTCTAGTCTTTTAATGATCTATATGTTTCCATCTGATATTGAGAAAGGGAATTCTTAGCTGCTCCTTTGCTTTTTGGACTCTCGCATCTTTTATGTCTTATTCACCCCATTAAATATTAATAGGTCCAACAATTTTAATACTCTACCTTGTGAAGAAACCTCATAAAAAGTTGAATATGATTCTCATCTTTAATATAGACCCCATAGCCCAATGGAAATTTGATCCATTCTTTCAGCCAACTTTTACAAACAAAAAAACAAATTCGGACATTCATAACTAGCCTAATATCTAAAAACTTAAACAAATCTAAATCATACAAAGAGATCCCCCTCTAAAACTGGCAGGGCTAGATCCCAGTTTCAAAAGTGGTTTTGATAGTCACCTGTATCAATTTCTTCTACCCTTGACAACCTCTAGGAATTACAGAGTGATAACACATAGCATAAGGAGAGATTGAATATCACTTCATTGGCGTGGTGACCGGGTGGTGGCAATGTCACCCACAAACACCTAATGGAAATGAGAAGGATATCTCATGATGAGACCCCCTTTCTCTCAGCCATGCAACTGAGAGCCATTTCCCTGGTTTGGTGGCCAAATGATGACAATTTCATACCACTAGATATCCATGGACATGATAGGTCGGCTCGTGATGAGACCTCCTATTCTTCAACTAACCTTTTAAGCATTATTTATTACATTGTGGGTCTTGTTTATTAAAATACAAGTGTTTCATTTCTTTCTTGGGTGATCCTTGGGCGAAGCATATGGAAGGTTTATATAAGGCTTTTATATTTTACCCAACACCAACCCCTTTGGGATTTTAGCCCCTTCTTCCCATAGAATGAGGGACAACCCCTTCTTGGGTCAATACACCCTAAAATCCCAAGAGATAAGTAAATGGAGGGGAATAATGATGGAAAGTGGTAAGTATGGTCAGGAATGGTATGATGGATCATTAAGGGAGTTCCCAGTAGCAAACCCATCCCCAAGGAAAACCACTTACTAGGGAACAAATGTCAACAACCAAGGTGAAGGAGGGAAAAGGGCATAATGTCCAAGCACATATCATGAAATATAGAGAAATATAAGATACAACATAATCAAATGGCTTAAATATTGAAATGATGTTCACCATAATACTAAATTTTACCTCATGGAGTGAGGCCCACTTCCTTTCGGAAGCCAGCTGATGTGGTGGATGTCATCTTCAAACATGTGACCATCTGTGGTGGTGAGTGGGTTTTCATCTGTGCAAGAGGGTATTGTTGTTCATGTAGTCTCTCGACACTCCATATCTGCAACCTGAGGGCCTCGAGACATGATCACCTTAGTTATCCACAAAATGGGGATAACATCTATCTCCTACTTGGGGACATGTGCTCGTCGTAGAGTGCATGAGAACCGCAACATATCTTGGTAGACCTGTGCCTGCAAGGAAAAAACAAATTTTCAATTGCAGGATCCCCTACTCATCCTTGTTCTCATATGATGATAATCAAAACCAACTAAGCTATAAAAAGAAAATTTTGACATTTTTTCAATGAATTCTAATCTAAGCATGGAATCAATATGCAAGTAGAGAAAAATGAAAATGAAATGCATCTAAACTAATATGAGCAATCAAGATGAAAATGCGGGAAATCAAAATGACTTACCTAATTACCTGGGTCCTTGGGGCCCCTCAGATCATGTGTTGGATGATGCCAGGTGAATTCATACAAACAATGCAACCATTTTATCATCTCATAAAATTATCTCCCCTTGTTCTTAATCATATAATACAAAAAAGATAATTCAAGCACATAATAATCATGAGTATGAACACACATATAATCGATCATGAAATAAAACTCATGAAGATGGGCGGAAGGGAGGAAATCCTACTGGAAAGAGAAACCATCAACTCGATCATCCTTCCTGAAAGTGTAGCCATGAGACTAATCAATCGATCTCTGAAGGGGGCTACTATATGTAGATGAAGGCTCATCTTCATCTACACATAAAGAATCATTGCTTGTCAAGGACAAAGAGGAAATGAAAGATTAGAATAATATTGCACGGTCTCTTGGAGAAGAGGGTAAGAGATAAGGAACAATATCAGGTGTAGAAAAACACTGCCTCTTCCCCTATGAATCTCCATGGAAATCTCCAAGATGAAAATACTTTCACTTTGAAGAATGAAACTTTGACTGCTCTAAGGTGGCCATGTCCTGGTATTCCTCAAAATATGAGCACAAATTTTGGAAGTCCTCATAAAAAAAATATGCATCCTCAAAAGTCTATGTACCAAAGGATGACTAAAGATCATTTTGAGTATGTTGTGACAAGTCATCCTCGAAGGGGCGGAACAAATATATTTCCATATCATCACCAGGCAACCAAAAATTTGAGTCATATACGTATGAGGACCAGTGCTTTGATGATGACACCCCCTTTTCCTGAGAGCTACCCTCAATGTCATAAATGGGGTCTCTATCAACTTTTAGATAACTAATATCCCATCTGTGTCTGCCAGTCTGTATGAAAGTGTCTATAGGCTCATCAACCATATCGAAGGGTACTTTCATAAGACCATCAGTATGACTAAAAATGACCATATTTTCATCTTTGTGCACAGGAGGAGTAGAGGCATGGACGTCTTCAATTGAACCTTCATCATCGAGACTGGTCACTTCTTCAACATAAGGAGGAAAACAAGGTTGGACAACCTCGCCTTCACCAAATGGGATCAAAGATAGTGGTGCCTCAATATGTTGTGCTTTATCATAATTTTTCTTTCTTTTTATAGACAATCCCCTCCATTGCCTCTTCATCACAAGAGGCTTGATTCTGAGTTCATAGTTCTTTTCTTGATTTTCTTCAATGGGATCTATCATATCCAAAGTTTCCTCTAACACTTCTTCACTTTCAAGGTCATGGAATAAATCATCATCAAGGTCTTCGAGAGGGTCACAAATCATTATGTTCTCTTCTTGATGACTTTCTTCATATGTTTGTTCTTCGAATACTTCTTCATTGTCAAGGGTAGGAAATAATTCTCTTATGTGATTCATCATTTCCTCAGCAACTTTATTGGCAGCCTTTTCCTTTTCCATATGTAAAAGTTCCTTCTTCCAAGCATAACAATTTCTAAATGGGGGTTCATCCCATGGTGCCATATTTCCATTGACTGAAAAGACACCTCAATGGAGTCTCCATATGAGATCAAGGCTCATCAAGGGATGGAAAGGGAGGGTTATGGGAAGGTGGAGTCACCAGATGAGCTTCAAGATAAGCTCATCAATAAAAGTTGAAAGGGAACGTCCCTTGGGTGGAGTCACTAGGAAAGCTAAGGGAAAGGATTTGGGATAGCTTACCAAAGTATCTTTAGGGTACAAAGAAGATTCAAAATATTCCTCGGAAACGGTGCAAATATTTTATAGCGCAAGTTGTAGGTTGGTAAAATCCCAACCCAACCACACATAAAGTGTTAGAACTTGGGAATCCTACACCCGATGTCACCTCGATGTAGGTCCTGCAATTCAAGGGTGACTAGGTCACTCCAGGGAGGCAATCTCGATGACCCTAGGGCGATTGAGATGGATATGAATATGGATGTAAGTTAATCCCTTATAGGTAAAGTCTAAGTGGAGTCAAATGTGGAAAGAGGTGCCTTGTAAGTCAAGTAATTGTTGCACCACAGGTATAATACTTCTCCAGATGATTGTATCTGCCTGAGACACAAGAAAAGACACTTTGCAATAATACATGTTAGTTGGATCATAAAGTTAATCTTATTCTCCCTAATTTGCAGAAATATATAAAAATATATATCAGTAATAAAATGGTACTATAATATGCTCAATAAATGCTAAGGATCAAGTAGAAAATGCAAGAGAAAACTAGTAAATGACTAGAAACTCAAGATGAAAAACCAATACTCTTAGCATAAACAATAAGGTTGTTGTAAACACTTGTCTGCAGAAAATTATATCAGCCTTATGGATGTAACATTCAATCTATTATAGCGAGAAAATCATCCACTGAAATATCCTCAAACTTTTCCAAAAAGTGCGTTGGACCAAGGAGAATAAGTGAGCAAACTTTGATCAAAATCCAATGGTTGATAAGAGAGTTATTCAAGCAAATGAGTTAGGGTTTATGTAGCCCTAATGGATGAAGATGAAATTTTGTAACAGAAGCAATAATCATCCCCTGTATGGGGATGCCCTAGTGGTTGTGAGGTGCCTAAGGTACAAGGAATACAATCCACTTTGCAAGAAGTAAATTTGACTGAAAATCATGTTTCCCAATGCAATATTTTATTTCTCCAATGCAACAATAAATGAATAGTGCCTTTACTATTGGGTTAATGGAGTCAAAACGAACTTAGATAAGATACCTCCTTGGGGGTGTAAGCCCTTTTACTTCCCAAGGCAAGTTTCTCTAGGCTAGGGTTTAAGTTAAGAGGGTGTATTCCCTTATACTTCTCTTAGCAAACCCTTGTATAATCAATGAGATGAAGCAAATAAAATGATGAAGGATATGGTGGGGGTGTATTCCCTTATACTTCCCACCTAGCTCCTAGCATAACAATAATTGAAATTGAAAAATGATAGCATAATAGTAGAAGACCATACCAAGACCAAGAGAAATGCCAAGATAATCCACCACAAGAGCTAGAAAGCATCATCCAAAGCTAGCGCTAGACCTCCTCCATCAACCATTCATAAACACAACCATAAACAAGTGCTAAAGAGATAAAAGAGCCAAGGGGGCCAAAAATTTCAGACCAAGTCCTCTCACAAGAGGGAGAGTTATGTTTAAAATGTGATCTTATGATCTCTATTTATACAAAATGTCGCTAACATAGCTTGTCCACAAATTAAGGAGTAAAACATAATATTAGGGGTCAACAACCCTAATCTTTCCCCCTTAACAAAGTGATACTAAACAATTCACTTAAAATTTCACTTTTTACACAAATAAAACCCTTATTTAGGAGGACGTTACCCCTTTAGGGGACGTTTTACCACTTTGAGGAAGTCATTGGTGTTGGAGAAGCATGGATAGGCCTCCAAAGGCCACTATCATCATGGTGAAGACCCTTATCCTCCTCAAACATCCATGTGTCAAAGAGTGGCACCTCACCACCATGCCCTAGCCCCAAAAAGCATGACGTCAAGCTCAAAAGTAGAATGTTTTTCCCCTCCTAGGAAAATCATTTGGCAAGTAAGTGGTGGGATAGGTTGTCCAAGTCATCAATAAGGCCATCCAAATATGATATTTCTCATCTGGCATGTGAGCCCCTGCCATCCAACCTGTGGGCTTGCAGCCCCATGGAAGCCTAAGCTAGGCTTGTTCTCCCAAAATTGTCCATCAACTAGGTCCTGCAAAGACAAATGACCATGCCCTCAAAGGAGATCTTCCAAGATGTCCCTCTCTAATCCATGTAAAGTGGATGAAGTGGTAGGGGTTAAGACTCAATGGGCATAGGGCTCATGACATACAAGGGGTCGTATTGTCTCATTCATGGATACCTTTGTAGAGGGTGTGTGGTACCTTCATTCGCAATGCTCTTTTTCCAAGCTCATCAATTTCCTTTTATCTTTCTTTCTTTATTTTATTTTAGCATATCATAAGGAGAGATTGAAGGTCATTGCTTTGGTGTGGTGGCAATGTCACCCACAAACACCTAATGGAAATGAGAAGGTTAGCTAGTGATGAGACCCCATTTATCTCATCCATGTAATTGAGAGTCATTGCCCTAGCTTGGTGACCAAATGATGACAATGTCATACCACTAGATATCCATGGATGTGATAGGTCGGTTCGTGATGAGACCTCCTATCCTTCAACTAACCTTTTAAGAATTCTTTATTACATTGTGGGTCCCCTTTATTCAAAGACACGTGTTTCATTTCTTTCTTGGGTGATCCCTAGGTGAAGCATCTGGAAGTTTTATATAAGGCTTTTATCTTTTACCCAACACCAACCCCTCTAGGCCTTTATCCCCTTCTTCCCATAGAATGAGGGACAACCCCTTCTTGGGTCAAAATCCCAACAGATAAGGAAATGGAGGGGAATAATGATGGACATTGGTAATTATGGTCGGGAATGGTACGATGGCTTGTTAATGGAGTTCTCAGTAGAAAACCCATCCCCAAGGAAAACCACTTACTAGGGAACAAATGTCAACCACCAAGGTGAAGCAGGGCAAAGGGCATAATTTCCATGCACATATCATGAAATCTAGGTCAATCTAAGATACAACATAATAAAATGGCTTAAATATTGAAATGATGCTCACCATAATACTGACTTGTACCTCATAGAGCAAGGCCCACTGCCTTTCAGAATCCAGCTGGTGTGGTGGATGACATATGGAAACATGTGACCATTTGTGGTGGTGATTGGGTTTCCATCTGTGCAAAAAGGTATTGTTGGTCATGTAGTCTCTCGGCACTCCATATATGCAACCTAAGGGCCTCGAGACATGATCTCCTTAGTTATCCACAAAATGGGGATAAAAATCCTAGAGTTGAACCATGCTCTGATATATTCTGATATTATTTCACCCAGAGTTGAACCATGTCACACACCCGCTGCGGCATAATAGATTTTTCGCCTTTTCTATAGGGACATAATCCCCGAGACCTTACGGGGCTTAGCACAGGCTGCAGATGCCACCTCTTCCTCGACAGAGTCTCTACACAACCTTCCGGTCTTAAGGATAGTTCAGTTTCTTTTATGAGTTGAAACGACTTCTTTTGATTCCTAGCTAGAATCTCCTTCCAATCGATCCACAAGTCCTTTTGGAAGCTCCCCTATGCGAACAGCACTAGGCGCAAGCTCCATGACTCCCAAGTGACCACAATGCTATGACCAAGGCCTATTCCCAAAGGTGCTTGTCACAACTCGCCATCTCGCGAGTTCACGAGTCAAAGCTCTTGACTCCTCCTTTCTAATATTGCGATACCCGAGATCACGAAATGGGTATATCTCCCTTCTGTCAGTGCCCTCCGCGCGTGACCACCGGCTAGGCTAAACATTAGCTCTCATCGCAACTCGTGACTTCGCAAGTCGAAGGGTTGACCCTCTGTGCTCTTCTCGTGTGAACCTCCGAAACTTGGAAGTCAGGCAGGGTTGACCTTCCTTTCACACTTCTCGCAACTCACCACTTCGCGAGTTGTAGCATTGAGCTCCCGTGCTCGTATCTCGCGAATCCCCGAGATGAGATAAGTCAACGGAGTGTTGACTCCTTCTCCCCAGATGATGCGTGTCCACCTGTCAACCACGTGGGCCCCACCTTGTGGTTCTTCCACGAGTCCACACTCATGCCTCGGCTCTCGGCACTTCGCGACTTCTGATGTCGAGAAGAGGTTCTCTCAACCTCTAAACCTCCAAAGGCATGATGCACGTGATGAAGCTCCCGATCCAATGGTCATCCCTTGACCTGGATCCAACAGTTATCCTTGCTCCTCACGATTTCGCCACTCGCGACTTGGAGCACCCAACTCCTGGGCTCTCATCTTGCGAACCTCCGGGTTCGCAAGATCCCTCGATTTTTTCCACCTGTCCTCCTTAGATGGACGGTCCTGATCTTCTCGTGACTTCGCCACTCACAAAGTCTAGGCGCCCAACCTTGGCACCTTCCCTTCACGAAACCCCAAGAAGCGATGTTAGCTTTCCCTCTCGTGTTCTCGCTACTCGCGACTTCGCAAGTCGAAGGGGTGAACTCTCATTCCCTTATCTCATGAATCTCCGAGATGCGAGAGGTCAACAGGTGTTGACCCCTTTCACTAGGTGACACGTGTCCGCCTATCTATCACACGGGCCCACCTTGTGGTTCTACCACGTGTCCCTCGTCCCCAGCTTCGGCACTTCGCGACTTTGCTTCCCGAAGCGCTACCTCCTTTGTATCTCGACACCCGAAGTGCCAAGATCCCGAACTCCTCGCTACTCCTTATCGCAACTTGCGACTTCAGGACTTTCAGGACAAAGGTCTCGACCTCCTATCCGCCGATATGTCGAAATGCAAAAATTCGGACACGTCGTCAACACGGGTCCCACAATGGAGTTTCAGACTTCGCGACTTTGCAAATCCTAATGCTAAGCTTTCGGTTCTTCAACCCACGAAACCCTGAAATACAGAGTTCTGATGCACTTCACCAATAACTAGCTCACACGAATCCTTTCACCCCTTCGGGACTTCGCCTTTCGCAACCTCGCGAATCTTGAGGCAAGGGTTTTAACCCTTCAACTCGCGAGTCCACGAAATGAGATTTCGCAAGTGATCCAACGGTTCTTGTCGACTCATATCCTATGGTCTGATTTCTCCCGAACTTAAAACTTGAAAATAGGCTTACCGTAACTCCCCTGCTCCTCTGCAAGATCTGACAGCTCTCGAGACTTCACGAATTCTCCACGGAGGATTTCGACCGTCCAATGCCTCCTTGACGACTCTTTCGAAGCGAACACGGTAATTCCTTCGCTGCTATTTCGGGACTTCAAGAGGATCATTCTTCCTCATACCGAGTTTCTAAGGCTTGCGCTTTCGAATCCTTTTCCAGGTTCTTGGTGAGATTTCTAAGAAGGGTGTCTCTATGGGGAGATCTATCCAGGGTATTACCTGAGACGGATAAAGGTATAGATTTCCCGAGAACAAACTTGAAGTCTGAATTAATTCAATATGTGTATAAATAGCGATTTATAAAACATAAGCCATACGTAGTCTTTCCATTATAAGCGTGCAACCACCATTTCTAAATCAAAACACTACATAGGCAGTCTTATACACAAACCATTCATAAAACTGCACAAACTATGAGCATACATGTCAGCATATAAATTTCAAGATGCAAGATGTAAAAACACTTATCATAAATAACACCAGATGTGATTTCAACTGCTGAGAGGGGTGCTCGTTTCCACCCAACCGTAGGCTCAGCGACTCCCAACGGATTTACCACTAGCCACCCTCGAGTTGAGACCACGATGCTGCGAGACTGTGTCTCTATTTTCCAGTGACCGAGAATGAAGGTTACTCTCCTTCTTCTCTACTATCACTCACTCTGTGTTTTTCCAGAGTTCCTCTTCCTCTTTCCCTCACATCTGCCTCCTTCTTCTCTCTTCTCCCTCACGCCTTTTTCCTCTTGCGAGGTTGCATGTGGCGTGATTTCCCTCGCA